>JABGLZ010000128.1:0-11073 GCA_014705045.1 Colletotrichum theobromicola
CCCCCCCCCCCCCCCCCCCCCCCCCCCCCCCCCCCCCCCCCCCCCCCCCCCCCCCCCCCCCCCCCCCCCCCCCCCCCCCCCCCCCCCCCCCCCCCAGGGCCGAGGAGGAACCACCATCCACGCGGGTACGACACCTCACCACTCTCGCGGACTTGCAGCTAGTTCAATTACACCAGAAACACAGGTGCAGATAACACGAGCCCGCGCAACTTGCAAGGGGGAGGAGGAGTTAACAAGGCCAACAAGGCCAACAGGAAACATACACCATTCACGAGTAAGCCATCTGCAGCTCGAGTAAGAGCAAGAAAGAACCCAGCAGAGTATCCGTACAAAGACGTGATGCCCATGCTGCTTCGCAATTCTCCAAATGCGAGAGGGAAGAAGAAGAGAGCCAACCACAGTCGGACGGGAAGCTCTCGCAGCCGGTGGGGATCCAGACCCCCTTGGGCCCTCCTTCCTGATTGGCCATGTTACCGCCGGATTGAGTGACTGATCTCACACACACTGGTCGGGCAGCACCTCATGCAACACTTACCATAGCAATCCAGAATCTTGTCCCCCCCTTCCGCTGCATCACGAAGGGGGGATTTCCCTTTTCCAGAGGAGCAGAGAAGGGGTGATGCCCACTGTGCCGCCGTCCACTCAGGCACCGCACCGCGCCAAGGGGTTCAAGTCATCGACTCGTCGTCAATGTGACTGGGGGGCGCCCAACAGGAGTGGATGAGCCGCAAAAAGCGGCAATACCGCCGGCCACGGCCCAAGGGGAAGCTTCACCCGATTCCGATTTCCGCTCCCGCTGCAACCTGCCAGAGATCACGGCCAATGTTCGATTGTTGCCCGCCTGTTGTTGCTTGTTGCTGTGCTGTGCTCGGGGCCGGATCCACTGTGTTAGAGATGGGTAGCTCCAAATCGAGCTCGAAGCGAAGCTCGAAGCTCGAGGCTCTCTCTGTCTCTCTTGCTCCTCAACCTTCCCCGTGCTCGCAAGCTATGCACCCCCGTCCGTCGTTCATCGCCAGCGGTCTAGATCACAAGCACACGGGGCGCCTGCTTTGACGTAGCTCGACAGAAACGCACTTCGACAGAGGGCGGCGTTCTCGGCTGCATATCCCGCGCCGCGCGTACCGCATACAAGGCACGGCAGGGACATTAGATGACAGACCAAACCCCCAGCGCTGCGTCAGAGGTTCGAGGTTAAATGTCGGGCTTTCCCAGAGTGCAGCGAGCAGTAGTCCTTCAGAGGAGACAAAAAAAAAAGAGGCTCATGGTGGCGGAGGTTCCTGCGTGTGCTGCTCTGCAAGCTCAGTGGTTCTCGGTGGTGTGGTGTGTGTGGGTGGGGATGCTTGCCGTGCCGGCGCGGTGCGTGCGAGCAATGCTTTTTTGCGGGGATCCCATCTCCATGCTTTTTTTATTTTGTTCTTTTTTTTTTCTTCCTGGCCCTTCTCTTGTTGGCTTGGTTGCTTTGGGTTTCTCCCGGACAGCCTGCCACACCCATCTCGGATGGAAACAAAACGACGACCAAACATGACTGGCTGCCGGAAACTCCTTCTAGAATACGTACCCGCGTGGGACACTCTTCCTTCTTTCAACGGCGTCTCCCTTTCTCTCTCTCTGCCTCTGACACGCGAAGCATGCACACCCAACATAAATCAATGACGAAGAGCACATGGCTGGTGGCTGTCGAAAGCCCACTCCTTGTGGAGAGCAGCTAGAAATCCTGCATGTTCTGCATGTTCTATTTGTGTCCAGACTTTCCATCATCGTTCCATTCCGTCTGCCCAACGTACACTGAGCAGACAGACGTACGCCCTCGCAAGGACGCTGTGTTAGCTTCAGCAATGCAAATGCACGACTTGGTTCCTGCGTGCCGCTGTATCACATCTGATGGGCCCGAGACCCTCCCTCCCTTCACCATCCATCCATCCATCCGCCCATATCCGACCTCTCCCCGCAAAACTCGGGGCCGGGCGGAGGGGCCATCGAAGAAGCCTCCCGCAATCCCCGCAACCCCCGGGGCACAGTTCTTCTTCTTGATACTTCGTTCGTAGAGATCGGCGTGGTAAATAGACTGGGCAGCTGAGATTCAGAGTCGAGTCGTCGCTGACATGCCATACTGCTCCATCCCTCCACACGTCAAAGTGTAGCTGCTGCCGTCATGTTGTAGCACATCTACGCCGTCCTAGTCTTGCGGCGGCTAGTCCAGCCTACTTGCTTCACCGCTCTCAGTCTGTTTCAAAAGTTCCTCTCGCCAAACACGGTTCAAAACCGGCCTCGTGAGATCAACGAACCAGGCTTAGCTGGATTTGGAGTCCAGCATTGACACGTGCCATCCAATGTGAATATGTCCCGACCTGCATGTAGCGACTAGATACGCGTGGGTTTGGCGTATCGGTCACACTGAGTGCCCGACCTATCTCGCATTCACAGTGACATCAAACTAGATAACCCATAACATATCCAATCATCCTTATTCTCAGCGGCATCGCAGGCGACTTCATTCAACAGTGTGTACGCCGGTGCTTCGGCTTCATCTGGAGATTCTAGAAACTGCGGCAGCCCGCATTCAGCCATATCTATACTCTCAGAGGCCAATCTGATATAGGCATGACTAACCGAACCCTACCCATGAAGAATTTCGGTGAGGGGTAGTTCTGCAAATCGACAGGATGGTTCAAATTACTTTTGAAGAATTCATCTCGGAAGGATGTCATTACCTGGATGGGAGATGGGAGAAGATAGTCTGCGGCATCATCATGGGGGCTTCCTCAGATCAAGGCCGCAGGATTTATCAATGAATTTTGCGCGACGTCTTCCTTAGTTGTCCTTGCTAGTATGAAACGATATCAGCATCTGGTACGCTGTCAAATGACGAGTAGTTAATCACCCTTCCATCTGTCCAACATCCTGTCCAACCACTTAAAGATCTCCACGGGTAAGCCCGAAAATCACAGTAATTGTGCATTTTCATGGGAAATGCCCAATGTATTTTAGCGATCGCGAAAACTGCTATTCGGTATCATAGGAATCGCTTTGCTTTACGGGTCACGAGGTAAACGAGACTCGAATCCGGCCGGGCGTCAAACACATTTTTCCTGCAGACATGACCCAGTCCAGCTCCCGCTTGGGAGATTGGGTATCTTGCTGGCCTCTTCACAGTGACCGGTACCTTTATCTCGATTTGTGGACTATCCAGACTTTTGTCACAAGTGGCGTAGCGTTTCCGACGAGTGCCGAATATCACGATGCAACTGCGACGATATACGTAGTCGCAGTCATCCAATGCTCCATTATCCAATCCGCAGTGAAGAGCAGTGTTCCCGGCCAGCGAGAGGGCCTGGCCTTACGTCTCGTCATGTGACCATCCCGTGAGTGATTGTCCGGAGCTGTCTGAGTATGACTGGCTCCCCCACATCCGATCCTGGGGTTGTCATCTGGTTAAGGCCAGCCGTCGTTTGCCGGATGTCATTCGTTCAGGCCTCCCCGGATCCTGGCGGATTAGCGTCATTCCCGCCCGGAGCCAGCCACTCACATGCGCTGGAGTGGAGAGCGCTCAGCAAAGCAGCAGCAGCGGCACGGGCAAACACCACCGCCTGCGACCGCCTGGCCCACCCACCTAGGTCCCCAGCCCAGCGAGCACCAGCTTTCCCCAAGTTATCCACCGGTTCGGGTGTTGAAGGTACCTCCACGCTCTGCCACTGCCTCGGAACTCCACTGTCCCCGGCATTCACATGTCGTAATGGATCACGAGCCAGCAAAGCCCCCCAGAGCAACGTCCGCCGTGTCCTTCTCCAAACACCCAAACGACGACTCAGGCTGCTAATGCGACCACGTGCTTAGCCGGACCTTTGCGAATCGCACTTCTTTTGCAAGGCTGGCAAACGTCCGCCGGCGAAACGGACACAACAACAAACCACTGTCAATCGCATCGCGTCGCATCGTGTCCTCCTCCGGTGCCGTGCTTCAACCTCGACGGCCACAGACTGACTTCGACCCGTCGACTCCGTTCTGTAATGGCAGCGCATTCGTAACGTAATCCCCATTCGCGGCGAGCCTGCGCGACTCGATCCCCCTTTACGACAACCGAACTATCCCGTAATCGCCGCTTTCCACTGCCGCAATGGCCGAGCAATCGACCCTTCGCCAGTCGGCCGCAGAGGAGGCAATCGCCGCCTTTATCGAAAAGTACTCGACCCTCATTCGCACCCGTCTCCAAAACACATCTCGCACAACCCGCCAGCTCGGTGTCCTTGCCCTCGCCGCCTCTATTGTCCTCAGCGCCGCTGGCGGGAGGAGATGGTGGAGGCGGCGGCGTGAGGAGCGCGAGCAGGGCCGTAAGCTTGTCCGCACGAATTCATGGCTACACAACAAGGACGGCTCCCGCACAATATACGTTCCCTATAAGGATGGCACCTCCAAAGTCGTCATCCAGACCACCAAGCCCTTGACCTTTGAGGCGCATCGCAGGTTGTTCCTGAACCCGCCTCGTGTTTCTGGCCTGGGCGATGGTACGGTCCCGTCAGCCCAGACCAAACCTGGTCTGAACCTTGCCTTCCTTCACCAATTCCTGAGTTTAATGAGTATCATGATTCCGAGATGGTCAAGTAAAGAGGCCGGTCTGCTCCTGAGTCATGGTGTATTCCTGATGCTCCGGACATACCTGTCGCTCGTTGTCGCCCGTCTCGATGGTGAGATTGTTCGAGATCTTGTCGCGGGACAGGGTAAGAAGTTCCTCTGGGGACTGGCCAAGGTAAGCGGCTCGAAAGTCTCTCGTATTTGCTCGTAGCTAATCGCAGTCACAGTGGTGCGGTCTCGGCGGTTTCGCCTCTTACACGAATGCGATGATCAAGTTCCTCGAATCCAAGGTGTCCATCGCCTTCCGGACCAGGCTTACTCGGTATATTCACGACTTGTACCTCAACGATAGTCTCAACTACTACAAACTGTCCAACTTGGATGGAGGCGTCGGGCAGGGCGCGGATCAGTTCATCACGCAAGATCTGACGCTCTTTTGCGCCGCTGCGGCGAACTTGTACTCGTCACTCGGCAAACCATTCGTCGATCTGATGGTGTTCAACTATCAGCTCTTCCGGTCTCTGGGACCATTAGCCCTGACGGGTCTGCTGAGCAACTACTTCTTGACGGCAAGCATCCTGCGTCGTCTATCGCCTCCCTTTGGCAAGCTCAAGGCCGTCGAGGGTCGCAAAGAAGGAGACTTCAGAAGTCTGCATGCGCGCCTGATCGCAAACGCCGAAGAAATCGCCTTCTACGGAGGTGCTGATATGGAGAAGACATTCTTGAACAAGGAGTTCAAGTCTTTGAAGACCTGGATGGAGGGCATTTACATGCTCAAGATCCGCTACAACATGCTCGAAGACTTTATTCTCAAGTACAGTTGGAGTGCTTACGGCTACCTGCTATCATCACTGCCAACCTTCCTGCCCGCCTGGGGTGGTCTTGGTGGTGCGGCAGAGCTGGCCGAGACAGCTGCCAAGGGCAGCAGAGAGCGCGGCCGCATGAAGGAGTTCATTACCAACAAGCGTCTCATGCTTTCCCTGGCTGATGCCGGAGGAAGAATGATGTACTCCATCAAGGATCTTTCAGAGCTTGCTGGGTACACCAGCAGAGTGTACACTCTGATCTCCACCCTTCACCGGGTTCATGCCAATGCGTACTATTTGCGCGGGCAACAGAACGAGCTGTACTCACTTTCTGACGTTCAAGGTACGATTCAGAAGGGATTCGACGGGGTTCGTTTGGAGGGTGTCCCTATCGTAGCCCCAGCCTTGTGGCCCAACGGTGGCGAGGAATTAATGGAGTCGCTGTCTATGGTGGTGAGAAGAGGAGAGCATCTTCTGGTAAGTAAAGCACCGCCATATATCGATTCATGACTAACACAAACAGATTTCCGGCCCCAACGGCGTCGGCAAGACGGCCATTGCCCGTGTTCTTGCCGGACTGTGGCCTGTCTACCGTGGATTGATTAGTCGCCCCAAGGATATTGGCCAAGACGGCATCATGTTCTTGCCGCAAAGGCCATATCTCAGCATTGGCACCCTCCGTGACCAAGTCATCTACCCTGACGGCCACCATGATATGCGTGAGAAGCGAAAGTCCGAGGATGACCTGAAGCGCATCCTGGAAGAAGCTCGCCTGGGATACCTCCCCGACCGCGAGGGCGGCTGGGATACTCGCAAGGAGTGGAAGGATGTTCTGAGCGGTGGCGAGAAGCAGAGAATGGGTTTTGCTCGCATGCTCTACCATGAACCTCAATACGCCATTATCGATGAGAGCACCAGCGCCGTGTCCCAGGATGTTGAAGGATACCTTTACGAGATGTGCAAGGAGAAGGGCATCAGTAGGTCACACCTTTGCAGTGCGGAGAATCACGGTTGCTAACGGTACACAGCTCTTATCACCATTTCTACGCGTGCCTCCCTCAAGAAATACCACACCTACAACCTCATCCTCGGCATGGGTGAGCGCGGTGACGAGTGGGAGTTGGAGAGGATCGGAACAGAGAGGGAGAAGATGCAGGTCGAGAAGGAGCTGCAAGATCTCCGCGAGCGCCTCGAGCAGGTGGAGACATGGAAGGCAAGGCGGCAAGAGATTGAGGAGGAACTGTCGCGGGTCTGGGTTGCTGGGGGCGATGCCTTAGATCCCCCATCATACGCCGAGAGCGAGAGCGAGAGTATGAAGAGTAAGAGTAAGGAGGTGGCCCAGGACGGGCAAGGTGATGCGTGAGGTGGAACATTTGGTTGAACGTTCCTGCTGTAACATTACAGAATACATTCGGCGTGCGGGTGGGTAGGGGAGAGGATCGGCATCATCACATTGTAGAAGAGAGCAATCACTCCAGAAATCTGTTGATAGATTCCGCGATGTCAGTGGCTTAAGCACCAATACACATTTGAACATAAATACCGTCGCCGCCGCACTTTCCTCGTAGTACAAGCAGATCATTATATCGGTTGACCGGCTTCCTATTACCGCCAAGGGCCCCCCACGACATCCTCACTTCCACTCAGCTCGGCCCCCGCCCCCTGAGTCTTTGCCAACAACGGGGACCTCCGTGCCGGTCGTCCCTCAGTTTTTGGACGCAGAATAAAGATTCCAACTCCCGAAGTCGACTCTCGGAGGGTGATTGCCCCCCACTGTCCCAACTTCGAAGCCGTCGCGCCCATCCAGCCGTTCCTTAGTCCGTCCCTGTCATCCATTCCCGGAAGCAGTTAGCCATGTCTGACTATCAACCTCATCGACCAATGAGGGCTTCGACTAGACTGCCACTATCGCTCAGACTATTTGCTGGGCCAACTTGTGGGCTCCATTCCCCGACGTCGAGCTTCTTTTTTCCCCTTGTCCACTTCGCCGTCTGGGTTTTGACGGTTTGCCCACTGGCCCGTTACCTTGACAGAGAACCAGTCTCGCATATCTATGCAGAGACTCGATTTGTCCCTGCAAGCCTCGTGGTAGTGCCGGGTCCTGCGATGACGGGTCTTGGATATCCCTGTCCACGGTGACAGCGACATGTCTTGGAAGCCGCCAAATGGGGAATTGTCTTCGACATCCCCCCGCTGCAGAGTGCCTGCTGCCAGCTCTGGACCCCTGCTCGGAAGGAAGCTCTTCCCGTGGCGACATCGCACCTTATCACGTCTTCTATGGCCAGATAGGAAGCCTCAAATTCTAGACCTGGCAAGCGCCAGGCTCAGCTGAACGTCGACGACGCCGAGTCCCTACGGATACCCTGCTCTGCCTGCATTTTGAGCTCAGCCTCCCAGGCACGGCACAACAGCACACCAACCGCTCCCCACCGTCCCTCAAAGTTCTAGAAGAGATAGCTCGATCCTCGGCGGCATTCCTAATGCGGCTCTCACTGCGGCCGGCCAACATGGTTCGGACAGCAGCTGGCCAACTGGCTCCCCAGTATCAGTCCCCAAAAGATGTCTGAAACGAAGCTTTTTCTTTGCTCCTCCTCCTCTCCACCCGTTCGTTCCTTTGTCCTTGCCAGGCCCGGCTCCCATGTTGTCGATCTCCGCCCCAAAATCCAACACGCCATTCTTTCTTTGTCCTACGTCCCCTCGGGGGCTCCAAGCTGAGTCGCGAATGCTTTGCTTGAATGGAAAGTCAGAAAAGGCACCTCGTTGCTTACCTCTCCACACAATAAACACGCTCGGCGTCCAGAATTACCCCGTGGAACCCGGTGCCCTTTATGTCCCTTGCGTTGATATATCAGGTCCCTCGATCGTCGATCAGTGTCTTTGATCATCGTAAAACCGCTTTCCCCCCTTGCCAAATCCCAGAACCACGGTTCAGTGAGCCGCAAACGTCCTCTTCCCACCCACCCTCAGATCGATATACTTTGAGAGATTGGGATTCCACATCCTGTCCACCCATCTATTGCGGCTCAAGTCTACCCGGCGCCTTCATCGAGCCACAGGCTTTCCAGGCCTAACGGATTACAACAGCCACATACACACGCATAATAGGGACTGACGACATTGCAATTTCACCTCCGCACCATCACTGGGCACAATATAACAAAAAGAAGACCCAATATCACGCCCCCGGTCGTACAACCTCACTTGAACATACCAAACGTTTAGTCACACAGGACGGAAACACCAGGCACAACAATCATGCCCAAGTCTCCCTCCCCCTCGGTCCGCACAGCCATGATGCTGGCAGGCCGCATGCCCGTGATAGCAGAAGACGACTCCCTCCCCGCCGTCACGCACCCGTCCCGGGCAGCCCTGCCCCCTCCCCCTCCATCCCGCAGCACAAAACCGAAACTGTACGGCCGCCCTCAGAAGATCGCACACCCGTTCCACCCGTACCCGTATCCAACGGTCCCACCGCCCGCGTACTCCCGCAGCGAAAGCTCCCGGAGCACCGTCAGCACCCGGAGCCTCCTCTCCGGCAGCTCCTCGGCCGGCAGCAGCATCGCAGGCGGCAGCGGGCCCAACTCGGGAGCTTCGACGCCCCGGAGCACTTACAAGGGCCGCTCGAAGCTTCTCCCCATCACCACCCCCATGGGACCGATAGAAAACAGGGATGAAAAGGTGTTGGAGGCGAAGAAATTGCGGAGGCGGAGGTGGTACATGGTCGTCCTGTTCATCATAATCATCGGCCTCGTGGTCGGTCTAGCGGCCGGGCTTACCATCTCCTCGCGCAAACAAACGTAAACTCCTCCCTTCCCGCCCCTTGCTTCCTGATTTGTGCACCGGAAAAGGCTAACAAACCATTTGCCCCCACCTCCAGCACAACCACGCCAACAAACACAACCGTCCCAAACATCTTCCCAGCAGGCTCCTTCGCCTTCAACACGGCCCTCACAGACGTGGCCACAAACTGCACCTCCAACCCGTCGACGTGGCGCTGCTTCCCCTACGAGACGTACAACCAGTCCGCCTCCTCCTCTTCCGTCAACGGCTCGCTCGCCACGTACTACTGGACCATCACCCCCAGGAACTCGTACACCTACCAGATCTCCTCGTCCGCGAACCCCTTCGCCCCGCAGTTCGCCAACCTCAGCATGGCCCTCTACGACGGAAACTCGTACAACGAGCGCCTCGTCTTCAACTTCACGCTGCCCAAGAGCGTCGCCCCCTCCGAGCCCATCGCCGCCGGCAACAGGGCCGCGACGTGCGTGTACGCCGACACGGCTTTCAGCGCGACGCTGTGGACGCGCAAGAACAGCAGCGTCGCCGGGTCGGCTGCGGCGGCGGACGGGAATGTGACGAACGTCTCGGACGGGAGCAAGTGGGCGAACTGGCCCGGCCAGATTGAGATTACGCAGATCAAGACCGGTGGCGGGCCGGAGTGTAAGGATTCGGATGGGAATGTGGTCAGTGTGGCGGCGGGAGAGGGGCAGTGCGAGTGTCGGTATGCCAACTTTGGATTGGGGGCTTGAAGAAAAGTTGTGTGATTTATTATGTGGTTGTGTGTGTATATGGAGTTGGGTATAGGCTGGACTGGTAAGGACGGATATAGCATTAGCATTGCACGAGATCTCAAAGATACCCTTCGTTTGAACATACCTCAAGTTCCGAAATTAGTCTATATGTAGGTCAGTACTCTATGATATGGCCCTGTAGCAATACAGTCAAGTCTATCCCAAAAATCCTCTAAACCCCAACTCCAAACGAAAGTCTATCATGGTATCTCAGTAACTGTACTGCCGTCATTTAACATCTTCTCATCATTAATTGCACAGCTCGGACCAGCCGACGCTCCCTTCTCACTCTCATCAACAAACGGCTCCTCAGTCGTCCGAGGGTCCAAGATAGAACTCCAAATCATCGGATGCCATATCCGGGTACAGGTCATTACCGTCGTTCTTCTCCATGAGTCGCTGACGGTAGCTCTTCTGTTCCTGCGCCGGCTGCTGCTGCTGCTGCCGTTGTTGCCCCGAGTCGCCGTTGGTATTGGGGGCCGGCGGTGCCAGATATGCTCTCTGGCCCGGCATCCGAGGCTGCTCTGGTGCTTGTACGGGAGGGAATGGGGTCAGATACCGGCCGGCTTGCGGCTTCTCGTAAGGGAGAGGAGCGAAGGCGTCTGTGTGACCGTTGTTGGGTACCCAATACGGTCGCTGGGGTTGATGAGGTTGCTGAGGTTGAAATTGGTTCTGGTTCTGATTCTGGTTCTGGTTAATGGGTTGCCATGGTTGTTGCGGAGGCGGCTGTTGCTGCTGCTGCTGCTGCATAGGAGCAGGGTAGGGGCTCACGTAGGGCTGCCACTGTGGAGTCAGAGGTAGACCTGGAGGGGGGACAGGAAGCCCAGGAATTCGAAGAGGCATCCCAGGAGGGGGGATGAACGTTGGGTTAGGGTTCGGGTTGGCGGATTGTTGGGGCTGCTGGGACTGCTGGCCCTGAGCAGGCAAGCCATTGTTCTGGTTTGCGAATTGCCCATTTGGCTGGAAAGCTGCTGCGGCCGGATTGAGACTCGGACCCCGCTGATGCCCTTGTCCTTGTGGTTGATGTTGTCCCGGCTGTTGTCCCGCTGGCTGCTGCTGTCCTGGCTGCTGCTGTCCTGGCTGCTGTCGTCCTGGCTGCTGTTGTCCTGGCTGCTGTTGTCCTGGCT
>JABGLZ010001121.1:0-62245 GCA_014705045.1 Colletotrichum theobromicola
GCGGGGGGGAGTGTGAAAGTGAAGAGTGGCTGAGGGCGGCGGGGGCGGGGGAGGTGTATGTTGCGGTGCAGGGGCCGTTTTTCCTGGACTCCGGGTATGCGGCGGATCAGGAGGCGAGGTTGAAGGGCGGGGAGGTGAGGTTGTTTTTGGAGGTGACGGTTAGTCTTGTGAAGGGGGGTGGGGGCGAGATGCCGACGCCGTTTGCTGTGACGCCGCAGTTCCAGATGAGGTATTCTGCGGGAGAGGGGGATGTGCCGCGGCTGGTTGGGGTTGAGGAGTGGGAGGTCGAGCGGTTTGAAGTCGGGACGTTGAGGGAGTGGGTTGGGCATTGTGAGAGGTCGCATGATGCTTGCGGTGCTGAGTATTCGTCCATATGTGAGTTCCTCCTTGACTCCAGCTGAGGATGGATGGGCTGACTATGGGGTTCTAGCTGAGTTGCCGCGCGGGTTTCGCGTGATTGATGTGCAGGAGATGAGGATCGTGCAGCCTTCTGAGCCGGTGCGGTTCGTTGCGCTGAGCTACATGTGGGAAGCCACCGAGGGCGCCGGGCACGCGCAGCTCGTGAACGCCAACGCGGCGGATCTCGGGACGGAAGGGAGCCTCTCGACGGTCTCGCTGCCCCGGATCATCACGGACACGATCGCGCTGTGTAGGGACCTCGAGGAGAGGTATCTGTGGGTGGACCGGCTGTGCATCGTGCAGGACGACGAGCGGTCGAAGCCGGACCAAATTGACGGCATGGATCGGATTTACAGGTCAGCCACGTTTGCTATCATGGCTGCTTTGGATGATCGCACGGGTAAGGGGCTGCCGGGGTATATTGACGCGAGGAGGCCGCGGGCTTCGCTCTGGGGACCGCCGAGGAATCGGAACAGTCGCCGCGGGATCGACCCGAGTGGCGTCCAGGATATTGTCGACTCGTCGCTATGGAACCGGCGGGGGTGGACGTTCCAGGAGAGGTTGTTCACCAAGCGAAGGCTGTTCATCACGGAGTACCAGGTCTTGTTCGAGTGTTGTCGCGCGCAGGCCGCGGAGGAACTCGCGTGGAAGCCGCGTTTGACGGACGATGCGGATCACCCGCCCGTCGAAGAGGCCAACCACGATAAGGACGATGAGGATGCATGCGCCGGTCACGATGACGGGAAATCAGAGAAGAGCAGGAGAAAAAGGCGCTTGACGGGAACCGGCTTCTATTGCAGGCCGTCTTACCGCAAACCCGCCACGATCCAACTCCAGGACCAAGTCTCGCTCGCGGATTACTGTCACTGGGTGGAAAACTACACGCCGCGCGAGCTCTCGCACAGCGGGGACATTCTTAACGCCTTCGCGGGGGTCGGCAACGCGGTGAAGAAGGCCATGAAGACGGAGGTCATGTACGGCCTCCCCGCGGTGTGCCTACCACAGGCTTTGATGTGGAGTCACACGGGCCGGGCGAGGCGGCGCGAGCAGACGGCCTGGATCCCGAGCTGGAGCTGGGCGGGATGGGAAGGGACGGCGGGATACAGGTGGATTCACGGGGAGGCGAAGCTGACGGACTCCAAGCTCGTGCGCATCGCGACGCTGGTGGCATTCCACTTCCAGGAGCCGGGCCACGGCGGCGGGCTGAGGAGGGTGGGCGTGCGGAACCGCTGGCTGGGCTCGGAGATGCGCACGATGAACATCCTCGGCCCGGACAAGCTGCCCAGGCTGCAGCGGCGGATGAGCGGCGGCAAGATCAACGTGTCCGAGGAGACGGACCGGATGTACGAGGAGATGTGGAACGGGTGTCCTCACAGTCCGTGGGAGGCCCTCGCGCGCCCGGAGCTCGATCCGCGGGCCGTGGAGATGGCGGGCGACTTTCCTGGGTGCTTGGTGTTTAATACCACCGTCGCATCGTTGCGGATTGGTCGTGATCGGAGGAGGTCGGGCGTACGGGTGGCGGGCGAGTTCGAGGATGCTGAGATTCTAGACGTGATGGGACGGCAGGTTGGGTACCTTGACAAGATGGACCCAGAGTGGATTGCTGGGCGGAAGGGCAAGAGGGACCGCAGGAGGATGCTCGATTTCATCGTCATCAGTGCTGGGTTGCAGGAGGTTACCAGCGAGAGAGGTCAGTGGGCGTTTATCGAGCGGCAGTTTCATGAGCTGTGGCAGTTTAATGTCATGCTTGTTGAGCGGCTGCCGTACGAGCAGTTTGTTGCGAGGAGGGTCGGGGTTGGGTGTATAAGGGTGAGTCGGTGGGAAGGGTGTAACCCGCGCTGGGAGACTGTAGTGCTATGTTAGATAATGTGAAATGACCATGCCATTGAACGACCAGATGCTCAGGACAATATTGCTGCTGTGTGATGAGAATTTGTGGCGTTGACGATCTTGGGCGGTTCGGAGCGTTACCCTTCGTAGTCGCTGCGCGAACTTCACGATGTCCGCGACGCGCACGTACTAGCCGGCTGCTTGACTCGACGGGCTCCGGAAATAGTGGATGCAACTCAAGGAATTCAAGGATTCATATTTCCTGAAGAAAAAAAGGAAAGCGGACGCTTGCACGGCACGAAGTTGGACGCGTAGGCTGAGAGGTGGAAGGCAGGCACGTGGAGGTCGCGATAGCTTCGGACAGGCACAAAGGAATAACCGTCCAGAATCGTAAATTGCATGCGGGAATGCGTCTCTACTTGGGGTTAGGCACTAATCGCTGCGCAAAACCGCAGGTTTGAAAGAACTCCTCTCTTCTTCATACCACTGCTCAACGCAAGTGCGCACAATGAAAAGGATTGTCTTACGACAGGTAAAAATCAAAAATTCCACCCACGATGGCCCCGAAGGACAATCGAGAGAGGTCGACTCCGCGATGTGCAATGCAGGCCTCCCTCTCTGCCGCCCGGATTTCTTGATCCCCAGACGACCAGGCAAGGTAAGTATGAAGAAAAGGAAAGGGAGAAACCAAGCAAAGACGTGCGAGGTGGCCACATATTTATAGACTTTGAGGCTCCAGCTTTGGTGCCTGGCGTGGCCTGACTGAGGGCCCCGAACCACCACGTGACCTAATTAGAGCTTTGACGCTCTGGGCAGGGGAGTTGGCCCAATTGAGGATGAGAGTGTGGGTCTAGGTCGGTGCCGTGGCTCAGTTCACTTCAGTGCTGACTGCTGCGAATGTAGCGAACCTTTTCGAATACCTGACTGAGCCGAACCCAGATCTAGAGGTGATGATTGCGTACCTGCGTGACCACGCATCTTTATTGCCCATGGGCGGCTATATTCTGTGGCTTCTTCACAGATATTGTTACTTACGACTTCAATGTCCCCATTATGACTACAGGTCTCTACGAAGCTTGGATTCATTCCTGAGGTAAACATGATACTGCAGACAGAGGTAAGATTAATGAGCGTTCAGTGCACATGAAACAATAACTCGAGGCGTCACTCGCTGTAGGCGTGGACAGCTGTATAACAAGTTCCAAGCACACAGCAGGAAAGAATGCCTCTGGGCTTTACTTCACATGGTAGCTTCTGGAACCAAGTGCCGACTGAGACACGAATCCAAACATCAGATAGCCGCGGTTCAAATACCAGATGGAGGTGTTTTGAAGATGTAATCAACTGGAGCCTTCATAGATAGGTATACGTACACGGCGGGAAACACTTGGAAGAGGTATCCAGCCCCTTGTAGGCTATTGCATAATCAACCCAGGTTAACAGATGCTGGCTTACTACCTAAGTTGACATAGGCGCAGTAGAGGAGAAGGAACAAATGCAGTCACCTCAAATCGAGGCCTTTAGTCTCCAAGTACTTGGGTCTGAGTCTCATCCCCAGCGCATGGCCAAACCCTTCCTTGTCCATGAAACATTTACTTCCAGGCGTTCGCACCTTTCCGAGTACGTAGCCTGCGCAACCTGTATGCAAATACAAAGTCTTCTGAGGGCATGCTGGCCTCCTTAATGCCTTCGGTACGGTTGAGGTTCTCATGGAGACCCAAAGCAATCAGGCCACCCGTTACCGAGTCTGCGGCGAATTCCATCCCGCCATTCCCGCCCGTCGAAACCTTACGGGATGCCTGACCCGGTTTCCTCACTATCTTTATGCCGGTGATCATGTGGAGAACCTTACGGAAGGGTCTTTTCTCGAGCCAATCGCGAACAGCCGCATCTTCAACGCTATCTCTGACATACTGTTGCGAATCTTCGTCTTCGCCCAACTCCAGGGTGGTCGTCTCCAGTGTTGCGGCCTCCCATAAGCTGCCGCTATCTTCAGGTGTATTAAGCGACGCTTCTGCGGCGATTGCCGTAAGAATTTCTGCATCCGCTCCATTTTCACCAGTCGAGACGCTCAAATCCAATGACAGGTTCGAATTGTACGATTGGTGCAACAGGTTTGACGGCAGGGGCCTCAAAGGATAAGCAATACGTCGGTATGGGGCTTGAGGATCAGCGATGAGCTGACCAAGCTGAATGAGGTTGTCAGGCTTATAGTTTCTGTTGGGAAGAATGATGTAGGTCTTCTTCGCAGTTGCTGTAGGATTCGAGTTTGGCAAATTCCGGTCTGCGTGTCCACGTCAGCGACTACGCTGGATAGCTTTGTTTGGGTTCTTGACATACCAGTTTCAGAATTCTCAGCCAGCCCGGTGCCCGTTCTAGCTGCTCGATGCACGTCTGGGCCTTTCGGATTATCGTGATCTATATTGGCGTCCTTCTGTCTTCTTTGCTCCGCAGCTTTCTCCGTTTCCTGCTCAAACAGCCTTCCAGTGTCCTCCTCTTGGCTTGTTGATTCTGATTGTTTCCTTTTCGTCTCTTCTTTGGCGTCATCGCTCAGAAGACTTTCCCAAAAAGTCTCAGTCTCGAGTGATAGAGAGATAGCATCCTTCGCCGGGTATGACGCGAGCTGAACTTTGTGAATCTCTCTCTGGGTCTCTTCGTAAACTTTCTCGCCCTGTACTTTATCTTGCAGTCCCTGGACATAGGTACGCATCAATGCATGTCTCTCCAAAGTTATCCGCTTCAGATGATCGAAACTCTCGTTGCTCCTAGTTTGTTGTAACGCCATGATCTTGAACCTGATAAGTCGGGCACATTCTTCAGGCAGTATAGGACGGTGTTTGAGTAATTCCGAAGACCAAAACAGCACGTCGTTCGCATCTTCTTCAGAGTTCGGGTTATTTTCAGTGCTCATGTTCATGACTGCCAAGTCAAGCGCTTCGTCAATCACTTGATAAGCCGCCTGCTCTTTCCCATCGTTCCGAAATTGAGTGCCAGTCTTAATCAGAACTCGAATCAACTTCTGACGCGCACTCCAAACAAGTTTTGCGTCGGGTGGCTTTTTCTCCATCCTTGCAGCCAGGACTTGGCGACTAAAGTCCTCCGCTTTGGCAAACTCGCCAGTGATGAAGTAGCAAATGATCAAGTATTCTTTTGCAAGAACAACGTCATCATCGAGCCGGTTAAGCTTCTGGATATCATCCACAAGAAGGGCATCTAAGATCATGTTCGCTGCTATTACCGATGAGTATTCGGGGTCGGTCTGCACCATTTCAGCGGCTAACGTGACGGCTCTTCGCAGATCATGGCGTCCTAAAGAAGCAGTGCGTCGTTTATTTGCCGCAAAGGCTAGTAACGTTTCGTCCTTCACTTTGGAGTTTTGTTTCATTTTCTTCTCAAGGACATGTTCCCATGTCCAAGGGATATTCGAATCCGCTTGCACGTCCTCAATGTCCCGCTCGCGATTGGTATCGTCTTGTCTGAGTGCAGGATTCTTGCAATCGCACTTCTCCTTCTGGCACTGCATACCATAGATTTCTCCAACTCCCTCGTCGTCATGTTCGCTGTTGTTATCCATTGGCGCGTCAGACTTGGTGTCGTCGAATTCACCATCTGGCTCCTCACCTCCCTTCGGAGCTAGGATTAAAGCTACGTCGATGAGGTGGTCTCTGATATGCTTTTGCAATGCCTCCAGGGCCTGTTTTGAATTTCGGCCAGGGAAGTCTTTCTCAATCTCTTCAGGAAACCCTCCGCAGAATGGACATTCCTTCAAGATGTATTCGTCACTAGTTATACTGTGCTTGACCAGAGTTGGACGAAGTGAAGCATCGGTATCGTTTTCGTGATTTGTTGTCAAATGACTTTCCAGCTCTTGCGGAGACTGAAATGAGATGAGTCCTGAAGACATCTTGCAATGCCAGCATTCCCACTCTGGCTTACCATGCTTATCACGCATGTGAGCAAGCCAACCTGTATGTGTGTCCGCACAGATGAATGGTGAAGCGCATTCGTCAAACACACAGAAGAAGGGCTCGAAGTCGCGAATCAAATGGCTTCTAATTTGGCGAAACATTAATTTTAGCAGATAAACAAAGTACATGCTTTCAGATGATAAACTTACGTCCACTCTGTTTGCCCACTGGCCTCCTTGGCCGGACAAATAAGGAAGCAGTAGGGGCAAGTAAACGAAGTACCTCCAGGTTCAAGCTTCGGTATCTTAGGGAACGCTCCGGTAGAGATCTTCACAGAAGTGACGGACCCTGCGAGCTTCCTTTTGTTTACTATAGGGTTCAACCGTTTGGGGTCAAGCTTGGTGACCAATGTATTCGAAAGTATGATGCTTGGCTGAAAGTTTGGTCCCTGGTTACCCTCATGTTGTAGAATCCCTCTGGATGTCTCTTGCTGCTCCGTTTCAGTTGTTGAGAAAGTCTCCTCCTTGAGGACGTCATTCTGGCTTAGAACTGGCGCAGGATCATTCAGTGTGGAGGTCTTCTTTTGGTGTCGTTCGAGATACATGAATCGAACCCGCCGTGTTGCGATCGAATCAGCCATGCGTGTGCGCAAAGTTTCGCTCGCTTTGGGGAACATATAATCAATCTGTTGGCGTGCGTACTTCTTAAAGACTTCGTACACGGATCGATTGTCCTCCAGATTCTTGAAACGCTGTATTCGTTCCTGGCGATGTTGAGATCCGGCTAGATGAACTGTTGTTGCTAATTGACGGAGACTTATCATTGTTTCTTGGATCGAAATCCAAATGGTCGATCGTGATGTGGATGAGGAGAGCTCTGCGGAATCATCCGATGACGAAACTAATCTGTACGATGAAGTAGAGGAGCGATCGGATGAATTATCAGATTCGTTGTCTGATCGGACTTGGTCTTCGAAATTCTCTCCATGAAACTTCTTTTCTGTTACAATGTTGTCAGAAACCACTGATCTTTGCGGGAACAAACAAGGCTTGGGGTACCAAGATCGTGCCTGAGAGCTAAGAGCAGGCGTTGGACGAGACCGCTTATTTGAGGCGCATTCTTCAATCGAGAAGCCAGTGACTGGTGGCCCTCGCGGAAGACGCCAATATTCGTCGCCCAGATGTTGAAGCTTGCCATCACGTCCCTTGCCTCGACAGCATCGGCCGAGCTTTCGCCGGCGAGCAATTGGTGGATGAGTTCTTTGCATTGTATGGACAATACCCGGAGATTGGATAGCACCTGATCTGTTGTTGAGGTAACGAAAACCTCCTCAGCATCATCTGCCATTGCTATTGATGCCTCACAGAACTACGTCTGCGGTCGTTATGTCGGATGAACATGGATTCGTGAGATCAGGTCCGGCGGAAATCGAATTTCCCCGCCATCCAGCCGCAGCTGACAATTTCCAAACAGCCAATAAGAACTGCATTTGCCATGTCTCCTGATTTACGCCCAACAGTGATGAAGAGCTTTCTCTGACTAAGCCGCTGTAGCCTGATTTCAATCGTCATCAAGCCCTGGGGGATCCTGCGGGGTTTTCTTCACACACTCGCAGACCAAGCCATGGAGCTGCTTTCGGCCTTGGGACTGAGAGTTACCGCTGAGCCATGCAACAGCGAGGATTTATATGACCTCGTTGTTGTGGTCTTGCCAATTTTCATCAGCTTGGCCGAAAGAAGGTGCCGCGACTTGTCCAGTCGCCCAAATGCCGATGAGTTTACAGACATATCTCATTTCTGCGTCAAGTTCAACACAGTCACGTACAACCTGAACGCGTTTTTCGCCCAGTGGGATCCGACTGAGTCAATTCACAACTTTTCAGAAAATGGTGAAAAGATCAAGAAGACCTTGATGAGAATTCTCGACGAGCTAGAGAATCGTTTCATATCCCAAAAGGTGGACAGGGCAGGGCAAGCGTTCAGAGACCTGCGCTTCGAACGCAGAAAGGGGGAGACCTACCCAAAGCTTCGTGCCCTCGCCAGAATACAGCCTAATGATGATGCATTTGACGAGGTCTTCCTGAAGAAAATCGATTGCATCATACGAATCGACAGCCGAGCACGCCAAAAGCGACAGGAGCTGCTACAAAACCTTCAACAAGCGCTTTATTTCTTCTTCGATCTGTTAAGAGATAAAACACAAGCAGCGTCGTCATGCCCTCTGAGGTTCACGGATTATCCACTCAAGAATGTGCGGAAACTCTCAAAGAGCCTCTTTGAAGTACTGCAGACAAGTTGGCGTTGTCATTGCTCTGGCAACTCGCCTCACGTCAGCCGCCAGACGCGATTAAACTTGACGAAACACCAGCGATTCGAGACAGTAGCGCGCGGGAAAATACCAATCTACCAAGAGGCTCGCTTCCGGCTTCTCTTTCCGACTAACTCCAGAGACATTGAGTGGCAGGACACGGAAATCACCATAAGTAGGGAGTAAGTAAATGTCTAGGTTAACAAGATCTAGCTAACATGGCCACCTGACTTAATGCAAGCGAGCATATCGAAGCCGAGTATGGTGTTTGCGGCGTCATTCAAGGGGTCAAGACGGGTATTCGCCCACGTATGAAAGTCTTCGAAAAGAGGCTGTGGCAACTGCAAGCCGACATCGACATCAACAAGTTGTCTCCTCCCCAGGTGCGAGATGGAGAGTTCAAATCGTTGAAAAGTCTACTTCGACCTAATCAAAGCAACCGATCATCGTTGGTATCGCAATCGGAAGGAGAAGACCTTTTGAAGTTGTCTTTCGTGCTCGCGACATCATTCATGCATTTTTTTCGTGGGCCATGGCTGCAGCAAAGCCTCAGTAGCGAGAACATATGCTTCTTGGTCTCCAATCAGCGAGCTTTACCAGATATCACGAAGCCTTACCTGACAGCGAGTTGCTCCCATACGAGGCGACCAGAGGCGGCAAGAAAGCTTAATCAACCGCATCAATTCCCTGATATTTTATCATTGGGTATCCTTTTGCTTGAAATAGCAAGAGGAGCTTCAATTGAAGTTATGGAGTCCCAGGACAGCTGTGTTGTTGCTCTTGAGTGCCTGGACAAGTGGGCTGCATCATGTGGGTCGGGTCGGGCCAGAATAATTCATGACTGTCTCTACCACGCAATCTCAGCTTGTGTGGACCCGGGAAAATTCAAAAATGTCCTCGACAAACCGTCAATTGTGGTATCCGATGTCAGGGAGTATATCTTTGAAAGAATTCTTTACCCGCTTGGGGATGCTCTTTCTACCGTTTATGGGGTTCCTTTGGACACTCTCTATGTGGAATCTTCACTTGCGGAGAAGACCAAGGACGTTGGCGGTGTTGGTTCTTTTGACCATCAAAATGAGAACCGCCCCGAAAGGTAAGTCATAGTCAGACCCAACATTCTTGTATACTGATTCCTGACCTTTGCGTAGACAAAAGGCCGCCGATGAGTGGTTCGAATACCTGGACAAAGTACACGATATGTATTATGAATGTGAAGACCGACGCGACAAAAAGGGCATCGCATCGAATCGCGTCAAAATTGCCGTACTGGATACAGGTTTTCAATTGCCGGAAGCTCTTGGAGAAAACTACAAGCAGGAGAGGCGAATCAATTTGGAAGAGTCCGAATCTTTTGTTCCAGCCGCTGAAGGAGAGCATACCTCTGGCTGGGAGGTGGACTGTGACGGGCATGGCTCTCGGGTGGGCCAGATAATTCTACAAGTTGCTCCTGCAGCAGACCTGCACATTGCCAAGGTTCTGAGAACTAGAAAAGATCTAGCAGACCCTAAGGCGGCCACCAAGGCTCACGGGCGTATTGCGGAGGTGAGTATCCTCAATGTGCCTGAATCTATGATATATATCATGACTGACTCATCTAGGCTATCAGTCGCGCGACCAACGAGTGGAAAGTAGATATGATCGTCATGTGTTTCGGATTCGACGAGCCGATATCTTTGATACGAGACGCTATAGACAAAGCCGTGAAGGCCGAGAAGTCGCCTCTGTTCCTAGCCGCTACTCGCAACGACGGGGCTCACAAAGCTATCGCATGGCCGGCACGAGACATCTCTGTTATCGGTGTTAGCTCGACATCTGGTGACGGAAGCGCCTCCCCATTCAACCCAGCAGATCGGGATGCGCAGCCTATACTGCATGCCTTTGGAGAGGGTGTCCGCATTAAGGCTGCTCATCCTGGAAACCCATGTCAACTTTTGAATCAGTATGTGTCCGGAACGTCATACGCTGCTCCTGTAGCTGCTGCGTTGGCAGCCAATCTGCTAGGATGTGTACGCATGACAGTGAACACTTCTTCGCAGGAAGATCAAAGTATTTACGGCCATGTGGTGCGTGATTTGGAGCAGATGAGGGGTATGTTGACGGTTCTAAGGCGCCACATGCTGAAGGAACATGCCTGTGGTGTCAGAAGCTTGCTTCCTTGGGACTTCCTTCATGTTGACATGCTGGAAGACAACAGAATCTTGAAAGATATAGCTAGAGCGTTGCGAGAAGGCTAGCGCATTTACGACGTCGAACATATTCTGGCATCATGGGTCTTCATTCAACTCGGACTGGATCTGTTCGATTGTCAGAAGCTTTCCAAAAACACAAGTTGCTGCGGGAAATCTTTGGCGAGAAGAAGGGTATTCTCTTAGACGTATACGTAAGGTAGTCAGTACATAGGGAGAACCAGCAGTTCCTGTTACAAGTCCCACAACAAACAATAAGCAGATGACGAACAGCTAACCCATCAAAGCGACAAGAGTCTCCGCTTCGGCTTGATCAACCTGCTCCCATTTATCCGAGAACCCCAGACTAGTCTCGTCCTCGATTTCAAAGATGTCTTGAATCTTGACATCTTCTGAATCACCCTCCTCATCTTTCCCATAAACTGCGCCCTTAACGAAGCTCTGGTTCTTGAAGTCTTGACCTTTCTTCTTCGGCTTGATCTTTGTAAGCTGATAAGCAAAGATGTAGTCGGAAGATCCGCCATATGAGATGCCCTTCTTCTCATTTGACTCGTAGGTCGCCTCGGGTCCCGCCTCGAGTGGCACCCCTACGCTGGATGCGTCCGCCTTGACTTCGATCTTCGCCGACCTTTCTGTGGTATTTTCGATGCTGACGCTGGCTCCTCTCGCAATCTTAATACCAGTAATCAGATAAACAGGCTTCCGCCAGTTGTTGACAAGAAAGTACGCCTGCACGCCTGGATCTTGAAGCGCCGCCGCGACATACTTTTTCTCATTATCTGGCAGAAAGTATTTCGTCTCCAGGGTGGAGAACCTGTGATTTTCCATCGAGGATTTTAGCTGGCTGAAGCTCAGCTGTCCACCGACAACCTGCAAACACTTCGCCCACAGCCCAATGCGTCCCGAACGCAGTCGGTCGAGGGTAGTCTGCCAGTCGGTCTTCTCGCCTTCATAGATCTTGGATGGTTGCTGGGGTACATCTGTGCTCTTGGGGATCTTGCTCTGAGGATCCTTTGGATCCTTGATGAAGCGACCAAGAACTACAATGTCGCTATCGGCTGGAATATCCCAGTTTGGCGATGGGATGTAAGTGGGAGTGCCCGAAGACATGATGATGACTTTGTTCAGGGGTTCTAATTGTTCGTAAACGTCCGCACCGTCTTGGAGTACTCAGGTGACTTGAGAACTGGGAGAAAGGAGTATACGTATGCGATGTCATCAGCTGCAGCGTGATGGTCTGCTGGCGGTTAAATACCCCGCCGACGTTGGCGTCAGCCAATAAACGACTCCTTTCTCGCGCAGGCCAAGCCATGCAGGCCAAATGAGGCCTCCGCCCCCAGCAATCGGTAGCCCTGTTTGTTGTGTGCAGCGACGGCCTTATCTGACACTTCCACCGCATTCAAGGGGTTCTCGCGGGAGCAAGCAAGCTCTTCCTCCAAGATCCAGCATCTACTCTAATCCTTTTAAGGTTTTTCGTTCCGTATCATCATTACTGTAAATTTAGGCTGAGGCTGCTGGATGCTTGCCGGTGACAATCCACCTTTGCCTGGTGTACTACCCAGCATGCCTCAAGTTCTAGGCCCTGTGTGACCGGTACCTGTTGCTCACCATAGTCACAGGATTTCGATAATAAACACTGGAAAGCTGGTTTGAGTGGCTGCGGCTCTGTATGCTGCCATAGCCTAAGTACCCTTTCCGACTGTGTTAAATGTTGAGCCCACCGGCTCGCAGTGTACATACCTACGCTAAATGCACAGCTGCGTTGTTTGCCCGAACACCAATCACGTAAGCTATACGACATTGACAACGTCTTGTGTCATAATAATCGAAATGTTTTGCTCCATAGGTAGCTATCGCTCAAGGCAGGTTATTTAGCGAAAAAAAGGCCAACTTCTTTAGTCCAACTGTGCCGTTGACCCCTGCTTCCATCCGTTCCTTAAAATGACAATTCCATCTCGACGGGTTTGACTTCACCGTATTCTGAGCTAAAGCTTGTAAAATAGGTGCTTGGACTTAGACTGTGACAAACGTTGCCATTGAGATTGAGCCTTTAAGAAGGAGCCTGAATTCTTATAAAACAGTCTCGACAAAATGCTTTGTTAAGTATCTAGCCCGTACGTCTTCGACTCCGGAATTCTCAGTATCAAAAATTTCCAAACGAATGTTGGTCATGGCCTCGAATAGCACGGATCAGAACTCACACCCGAGAACTCTGCTTGCATTCAGATTGTTCGGGTCATGTACCTCATCAGCTTCTCCAAAATGAGTATACCATGCCAGAAAGTCCGGGATCGCCTCAAAGATCTGCTCACCATCAATGGCTGTACTCAAAGTGTACCTCCACTGCCAAAGATCCTCATCAAATTCGCGGCAGTACAGAATGCTGAAATTGGCATCGGGCCCCGTCCCCGGCGTCCACCCTCCCGCAATCTGCCAGGAACTTCCGAGGCATGCGTACTCCCTGTCTTGACTCTCGAAGCAGAAGAGCCTAGGTACTCTCTGCACCCTCACCAGAACGCCGACTGGATTACATTATGCCAGAAAGGTATACCATAGCCCAGAATGCCGCCTACCAGCCCAGCTAGTATACGGAAGTCCTCTGGAATGGATATTGTCTCCTGTACGTCCTCTCTTGACTTCAACCTGAGATTCTTGTTGATCTCGTCGAGGTATTCGTGTCGCTTGACTTCACGCTCCTCGTGGCTACCCTCGTGCATTACATAGGTGCCGTCGGCGCCAAATTTTGGAGCGAGCTCGTCGTAGCGTGCGAGAGCTTCATTTAGCTCTGAGACACCAAAATCATGTAGCGTAGTGTCAAGAAGTGATTACAGAGCTTCTAGGTGGAGCTCAGTCAGATCTTCGTCGTCTTCGAGCTCGTCGGGCTCTGTTGTGGCGATAAAGGGTACGTAGACCTCCAGAACGCGGCGGTTTCGCGCTGCGATGTATGATCGGTAAACTGCAAGCGCAGCCGCGATATTTTCTTGATATGAAGGCATGTTGGCCCGTTGGAGGGCTAAGCAATGTTGTTTCTTCGCGGAGAACGCAGAGATCTTGGCTGTAAGAACAGATTGACCAGCCATGTGTTGTTGATAAAAAGTCCAAATGCAGAAAAGTCAGTACGTGACTCCCACATGGAACGCTGGCGCCTGGAAATAATGACAGGTTTCCCATCATTGACGATAAGATCTAGTGCTTCATGCTTGCTGAAGCCGACAACGTCAGATTTTGGCCCTCCAACACTGCATGCTACTCTTCCAAATCGTATAATAAAGCAGAGTTTGACACGTATCGCTTCAAGTTGGTGGTATGCTCTGTTTTCTCTGCGTTGGTTCAGGCTCGTTCCTGATTGCAGGAAACGAAATTACGAACCAACGGGAAACCAACAGGGATCGTCCCATAGCCGCCGGACGGGTCCTCGCTGCTGTGCCTCATCGTAAATGCATGGATTTACGAATGCCTCGCTACCAAAAGGGAGAGACTGTAGGTTTCTGCAAGCGGATTGCAACAAATATGCATGGTGCTTTCAGCCGAGAAGAGGGGAACCCGGAACCAACAAGGACAAGTCTCCCAATGAAGCCACACGGCCCGACAGCAAAATGGGTTATGATCTGATCGTATCTCTCTATTGCTCTTGGAAGACTTTCAAGACATTCCAGAATTGAGATTTCGCAGTTTCTCTCTTCCCACCTTCTCTCTTCAACAACTCTATTCACGAAGGTCTTTGCCAGAACTCGCGTAGCTGTACTTTCGTCTGCCAACATGTCTGGCCAAAATACCGCGGCCAAAGCTGGGTTGAGCAACGACGCCCCCGACACAAAAGTCCAACCACCTCCCGCTGTCAGCGATAATAGCGACGGGGTTCTTGCTGCTGACACGGTAGAAATGACGAGTGTATAGCAGCGTATACAAGCTGACTCATTCGATCTTCAGGTTTTGGATGACGATGTCTCGTCAATCAGCGGAGTAAGCGAAGGAATCTCGTCGCATAGAAGAATGAGAATGAAGTAACTAATTTACAGGGAACCTTTCTCTCTTCAACGACCAGCGTGACTGGCTCCATTCTCGAGTATCGACAAGAGAATGGGCGAACCTACCATGCGTACAGGGAAGGGAGTAAGTCTGCGCTCGTCATCAGTCACAGGAACAAGGTTGACCTCACCGAATTTAGAGTACATGGCGCCAAATGACGCCAAAGAGATCGATCGACTTGGTAAGAGCTCATGACATTGTACAGGTGCGGAGCTTGGAGTTAAGGAATTATAGACTTGCAGCACAACTTGTTTATCCGCACTTTTGACGATCGGCTCGGAACTGCGCCTCCTACTCAGCCAGGCTCGAAGGTTGAGCGTGTACTGGATGTTGGTACGGGTTCGGGCTCTTGGGCCATCGACTTCGGCGATGAGCATCCCGAGGCTGAGGTTACTCGATTGCCATCTCGCTGTGATGCGGAGCACTGATTTCTCACAGGTTCTCGGTGTTGATTTGTCTGCCGTTCAAACAACATTGTAGGAGACTCTTTGAGGCGTTTATGCAGATACTGACATTTGTTCTAGCGTACCGCCAAACGTGACTTTCATAGTCGACGACGTCGAGGAGCCGTGGGCCTTTCCGCAGCATTTCGATTACATACATAGTCGAACCATGACCGGAAGTATCTCCGACTGGAAGAGATACGTTCAGAGATGCTACGAGTAGGTCACACACTAAGGCTCATTTACCACGCTAACGATCCAAGCAACCTAAACCCCGGCGGGTACTTGGAGCTCAACGATATCGATGCCGTACCTGTCTCAGATGACGGGACTTTGACTCAAGACAGCGCAATTTTGAGGTGTGCGGACCTCTGCCTGAAGGCAATGGTCATCTTCGGATCGCCTTTCCAGGAGTTTGGCCGTCTTGAAGGGGTCTTGAAAGAAGTCGGGTTCACTGACGTTCAGGTCCACCGCTTCAAATGGCCGACCAATAACTGGCCCAAAGATCGGAAACATAAGTTGATTGGGGCATGGAATTACGAGAACATCGCGCCCAACTTTGACGGGTTCATCATGGCTCCCCTGACACGAGCCCTCGGCTGGACCAAAGACGACGTTGTCGCTCTTGCTGCGGAGGTTTGCAAGGAACTTGGAGACAAGCGCATCCACGCGTATTACAACATGTAAGTGGTAGATGATTTCCAAGGGAACGTGTGTTGCTAATCTACTTAGTTGGTCTATTCACGGAAGAAAGCCTCTGTGAGGCTAGGGGACCAGGAGAGCGACTGAAGTTGGGGGTTTTCCCAAATGGCGGTTGATGAAGAGGCCCGTTGGCCAGGAGAAATCAATCGTGTCTGTTTGAACATGTTCTAAATGGTTCCCTTGAATCGAAAAGTAGTCCATGTCAGAGCAAGGTACCGAGAGTCCGAGACGAGACACAGTGGCTGTTGAGGATCCATGTCCATCTCTAGAAAGAAGATACGAACTGGCT
This sequence comes from Colletotrichum theobromicola, assembly GCA_014705045.1. Classification (NCBI taxonomy): domain Eukaryota; kingdom Fungi; phylum Ascomycota; class Sordariomycetes; order Glomerellales; family Glomerellaceae; genus Colletotrichum; species Colletotrichum theobromicola. The sequence goes on from JABGLZ010001121.1 coordinate 16,097, forward strand.
CAGGATTTGGTTCACGTATATAATTCATGCAACCAGATGACAAGCTATTTTTTCACTCATAACATTGTCATTTCGACAAGTTGCTGTCTTTGTGGATCCCGTCATCTCCATGACCCTTCGAAGCGTATTTCTCACCTAAAACCAACCTCGTCATACTACCTTATGAAAGGCAACCTCTTCGGAGTGCTCCAAAACCATCTCTCACATCGGAATGGCCCGAAAAGCGCAATCTTCGAAGCTGACTCCGACCCAAACCCCATCCGTCAATGTCGTCCTACACCACAACGCCATGTCTTACCTCAGCTCCAAACAGCCAATCCACAATCTCTTACACCTCACGATCATTCCGACATAATCTCAACACCTCCTTTGTTTTTCAATAACAATCGGGCGATTGGTTTAGTGGTATAACGATCCATTCGCATGGGATAGGTCCTAGGTTTGATTCCTAGATTGTCCATATTTTTGCCCCTTATGACCAAGCCTTTTGCTGCCGTGCTCCCTGAGAACGCCACAACTACGTTCTCGACTTTCGACTAGACCAGGACATCCCGAATGCCCATTCCGGAGCATTCCTGCGGATATAGAGAGGGGAAAAGCATGACCTTTCATCAAATGGGCGATTGGTTTAGTGGTATAACGACCCTTTCGCATACGGTAGGTCCTATGTTCGATTCATAGATTGTCCACGCGTTGATTTTTGCTGTGTAACACACCTACCCAGTGACATGCAGTGGCTCTTTAGAACCCAATAAATCGTCAAGGTACGTATCTAGTATGATATTGTTGTGACCGATAACGATTCTCAAATAGCGAATCAGCGATTAAGACTCTCACCTAGACCGCAATTGAATTTAAGCTAGGTAAGGCTATGCAAAGCAAATAAACAGATCATAGAGAAGGAGGAGCGTAATACTCAGTCTTTGCTATGTCATTCTCAAGCCATCGTTCTTGCTGTCTTAGCATTCATTAGAGTACATAAACGAAACAGGACATGTCTAGGCCACGACGGTAACCGATCTTTTGAGGATGCGCACTTCACCAGTAACAAGGACAGTGCTGAAGACTGATAATCAGAAACGCTGGGGTCGGCTGGTCAACCTCTGGAGGCGATCACCCAAGTTTAAATAGACGGAACAACATTAACTGCATCTCCCGGCGTTCCTTGGTCACCACCGTGCTTAGGTGCGTATCCCATCCATGATACCACGTCCAAACCCAGCGTCGAGTCCATCTCAAAAGACATTCGTCACCATCGCTCATCGCTCATCGCTCAGAGACCAGAGCCGCAGGCAAGATGATGTATGCCTATTTTCTCCTAAACCCGGATCGCAAAATTCAACGATCAAATTCTGGTTGTCTTGCCCCCTGGTGTACGTGAAGCCCAAGGACTTTTATATATCCATCAACTTCCTCGCCCTCATCTCGCGACCAATGAAGTCTGAAATCGTCAGTACCATCCACAGGCATCATCAAATGATAGCGACTCATGCTGGGGAAGGCACTTAACACCCTCACCAGGCTAAATCTTATAATCTATAAAAGGACGGAGGAATGCCCGGTCTCCCTTCCCGAGGCAAATAATATCGTATGAAGTCAATGGGAAGACGTAGTTTGATCCAGTTGAAACAGAGACTCTGTAATCTCGCAGGCTAGCTAAAGGAGACCAACCTCAGGGCGTCAGAACGCAACAAAAACCCACCCTTTACCTGCCCCCCCGTCCTTCTCCATCGACGCCATAGTATCTGGCACTGAATAACGAAGCAACGTCTCCAGAAACCAAAACTCACCGGCGAACCCCCGGAAGACCCGTACGCGAGTTCAAGACGCCTGATGAGCCAGTGCCAGCCACCAACTTGCAATGTCTATCACCCTGAGGTCCCTGACTACAACCCATTGCCTTGCACACTCCCGTACCTAAGACAGACCCGGGCTTTTATACACCACTCCGCCCGCAAAGCAGCCCGCGAGAAATACCACATCAAACCGCTGTGTATATAACAACTTAACCAGGCCTGCTCTTCATATTCAGACAGGCAGCCCAATAATGTGTGTCTACACCTGCGAAACATGACAAACTCCGGAATCTCTCGACACCAGCTACAGATGATCAGCCTTAACGCGCAAAGCACATAACAAAAAAGTAAGATCTGCTTTCCACAGTCACGACAGTCCTCTTCTTCACCCATCATTCTCACCCTCGTATCTTATGGTGTATACTTCAAAAATAATGAGACAACGTGCCCAAGAAGTACTCAGCTCCCCCCCTGATTGATCGTATGCAGCAGGACGAGAAATGCCTGCCTGGCCTACCACTTCTGTCGATCAGTAGTCCACGTAAGACAAAAGCTATCATTTGTCTTGCCCACTGCCCTATCCAGGTCCTAGGGCTCTTATATAACAGCCATCTCTGCCTCTGCTGATCGGGCCATCCGTGTCGTATCCTTTGATACCATTCATAATCATCATCAAACAAGTCACTAAGCCATAAAGGTAGTCATGAAGTATGCTGGAATTGAGTCGTTAAAAAGAGAGAAAAACAAAAGGAACCAACTCATGCTCGCCCGCCTGTGCGTCACTGGTACAAATGATTCCCAACCAACCACCATCGCTCGCTCGCCCTTCCCCGACCACTCTTTCAAGCCAGCCCTAGTCGACGCCGGCCATTTTGCCCATCCTGGTATCAAAAACAGCCTCTTTCTCGTCATGTTTCGCAAACCACCCGAGTTGCGGTTTGGGCTTCTAAAACTGCGAAACAGTGGAACCCCAGTAATGGATGGTATCTATGATAATGAAATTTCCTCCACCTACCCCCCCTACAAACATAAAAGATGATGATGCAATGATAATGTAATGTTGTATGCGCGTGTTCTTCCTCCTATCCTCGTTTACTGAATCTTAATGGCCTCGAACAGGGTGAGGCTCAACGCCGTATCGTTTTCTCCAATGTTAGGGGTCGGCTCGCTAAGCATCTCCCATCTGCGGTAGACGAACGGCGTGAGTTTGTCGGTTCCTTGCATAGAGATGGGAACCTTTAGTCGCGGTGGACCGGCCTGCTGCGTGGTGGGCTGCTGGCGGTGTGCGAGCACGAACTGGTCCGTCGGCGGTGCCATCTGGCTGAAGAGGTACCGCAGGCGGGCGTCGGAAGACGCAGGATTCTGCGCCGTGCCGTTCGTCAGTAGGACACGTACGCACTGCAGGCGTGTGTCATCGGGCAAGCTGTCAACGAGCAGCAGGGCCAGGTCGAAGACTTGCTGACTCAGGGGTCGGCCGGTCTGGGGCTCTTCGAGAGCGAGTCCGTCCAGCTCGAGGGTAAGGCCGGCCAGGACAATAAGAATTCGTCCGCGGATTTCAAAGGCGGCCGCACTGGCAGGAGGCTTCATGTTATTCGCCCCTTGGGCCGAGACAGGCACTGCCTCGTTGGCGTTGGTGTGCAGAGTGATGAACTTCAGCAGCGCCGGAAGCCAGTACCTCAGGATAGAAGTGCGCAGCTCCTTTTTGTCGTCACCGCCAGCGGCCAAGATCTCCCAAAGTTCCGACAGCTTCTCGACCATGCCGGAGGTAAGTTGGGAAGTTCTCGGTGCCGGGCGGCCGCGGACAATCGCCTCGACCACAGACAGCAAACTACCAGCAAGCTGGATGCTGTCCTGAGAAAGGGGATCGGAAGACGAAGGGTTCTTCTGAGACGGGAAGAGGCCGAGCAGTCGCAGATGAGCCTGCCTCTTGAGGTGCTCCGTAACCTCCTCATTCAGATAAGGCAACATGCTCGTCCACATGACGTTGTTTGCAGACACAGCCCGGTCCATGGCACGGGAAAACATGTCGAACTGCGACATCGCCTGCTCCCCACCTCCAGGGCTTGTAGTGGTGTCTGCAGGCAGACCAATGGACAGCTTCAGCTGGCAGAAGGGGAGGGTGAACTCATTGGCGAGCTCAAGCACCGTCTCGAAGCTTAGTGAGGTTCCGTCTTGAACTCCCGGCATCAGCAACTTGGTGGTGATCTGCGCGAACAAACCGCTCAAGGCAGGCTCCGCTGTCTTCGTTCCAAGCAACTGAACCACGGAAGGGGCATCTAGCAAGACAAGGAGCTTCAAAAGCTCAAGCATGTTGTCCCCGCATGCCGAGTTTGACAAGGGCAGCGAAAGCCCGGGCTGGCTCTGCAGACGCGCATATTCGACGAGGGCGTTTCGGACGAGGATCACCATGTCCTTGTGGTTCTGACGAGGCGCACCCTTTTGCTGAATATAGAACCGGTACGTCTCTTCCGGCGTCAAAGCCGTCTTGAGTGCAAGAGGCATCACACATAGATTGAGTACCTCCTGCATGTACGTCGTGGTGCTATTGACGGGCGCTGTGGGGTTGCGGGCAACGCTGCTCGAATCGACGGTCGTTGTGGTAAGGAGGATCGGCAGCGTTAGGCAGCCTATGCTGATCAGCAGAGGATAGATGTCTCCTAGGCCAGGCCGGCTCTTGAGCGCGGAGACGTGATGGACCCAGTCAGTCATGCGCAAGTCGAAATGCTGGGTGTCGAAAATGCGCAGTCGGCCGAGGAGCGCACTATAAGCACGCTGCCGTTCTGGCGAGTTAGACCATGAAGATTCCAGTCGGCTGACAACAGTCTGGAAAAGACGGTCCATCGTCGGTCGGTCCACGCTCGTCCCGTTGGTCAACAGCTTCTCGATCTCCTCGTGAAGTTCCCCTTCAGCGTCCTGAAGCCTGCCAGCCATGTTATCGGATACGGGCGAACAAGCGTCGATGGCAGTGTTGCGGTCACATTGGTGGAGTTCCTTGCGAAGGTGCGTAGCCGTGTTCGTCAAGCCTGGCAGACGAGCCGCGAGGTTCGCCAAAGACGCCAGAAGAGGCCGAGCGGCCACCCCCTGCTCTTCTCCCACTACCTTGAGTCTTTCCATCAGCACATCGAAAAGCTCCTTGCCCATGCCCAGAGCAGCAAAGATCGGTAGGTGTACGTTGACGGTATCGGCGCACGAAGCAAGAATCTCGGGATTCGACACACGGATGACGACCTTGACGATTTCAGCCAGCACGGAAAAGTCTGAAGCTGCTTCCAAGATCGCGCGGGCAAAGTTGAATATGGGCACCGACACCTGGGGCCCGTTCTTGGTCATGACCGTCTCGGTCGTGAAGATCTGCAAAAGTCGAGCTCCAACTTCGGTTTGGAGAGCGCGGTTGCTGTTAGAAATTAAGCGGCAAAGTTTGCCTAGAGAGACGGGCTTCCGCTGAAGGATCGGATCCCCAGGCGGAAGGGGGAGCCCCATGGCATGTTGAATGCATTTCAGGGCGGTATTAATATCCTCTGCTTCGTCGTTGACATCGTACGTCGCTCGCCGGAGTAAACTTGCTCGGGTCGCCAGAGACGCTGGGTCCAAGGCGTGAAGTGGCAGGTCCACCAGCAGTCTTGTTGCGCATGAGCCCTCTCGTTCCGTGTCGGAAGCTTCCCGAAGACCACCTCGCGCAATCAACCAGAAGACGTATCCTTGAAACTGGAAATCCCCGCTGCGCGCAATTTCTGATACCAACATGTGGAACGTCTTCTTCGCATTCGGCTCAATTGGCGGGCATTTGCTAAGAAATTCGAGGATGGCTGTCGTCACATCCAGTCCGGTCGGAATCCAGGCTCGCAAAAGACTGGCAGTGATGTAAACCTTGGCGGCGCCGGGTCGGTGAGGCGATGTACACCATTCCAAAAGTGTGCGCACAATCATGCTCTTGTCCTCGCTCACTATCCAGCACTGCGTAGCCAAGTCGGCTGTGTATATCGTTTGAAAAGTTGTGTCAAGTTGCTTGACGAGTATTTGGCGGTTCGCCGGCTGGGAGTTGTTCGCTGACGCAACCAACTGTTCGTTTCTCGAGTTGATCGATTTGAATGCAGTTTGCGCAAAGTCGTTGTCGATCGGGATAGAGGCGAGAAGTGCGTCCCTGTACTTGAACCAAGTTGCGGGCGCAACAAAGTTGTCGGGGTGAGATGATACGAGGGGGATAAGTAGTGATGTTAATCTCATGGACAATTGAATAAGAATGTCTCGGTCAGGATCGTTATGGATCTACATCTGTTAGATATGCGCGCGAGTCTAAGGACGAGCAACTTACCGTGTTGAGGTGGCCGAGGAGCGCATTGACTAGTCTCCGGCCATATCTCCTCAAACGAAGCAGATCTTTCCAGTATATCTGTGTAATCAAAATCCACATGGGCAACTTCGCCTGTGTAGAGTTTTCCAGACCGGATACGAGCCAGTCCATGTAGTGGTCGCGCTCGAGCAATTGCTCGGCATATAAATGTGTCGCGAGTCGAATGCTGCAGCTTCGTTAGCTTCGCCAGACCAGGCCACTGGGAACCAACTTACGCATATTGAACCTTGGCCTTCCAGTCATTGTCGCCAAAGGCCGTAGAGACTCCCTCGACAAACTGTTCGACAAAAACGGTCCAATCTCTCAGCCACTTTGCCTCGCCAGTAACGACGAAAGGGCCGTTGGGACCGGTTCCTTTCCTCTTGACTGATCGAATCTCGTTGGCGCCAACGCACTTAACCAGCCACACAGCTCTCTCTGTCGGCACGTTCTTGTTGAGGCAGTGGTCCAGCAGGACCTTGCCCCTGATACCGTGGGGGATGGTTCGGCTGAGGCGGCGCAACGATATCGAGGGGTTCGCCAAGTCCCTCAGCCACATTTCTCGCTTCGTGTCGGTAAGGGTGACACGCGGCGGCGGCTTGAAGGTTGAAGGCGACGAAATCTGGCCATTCAGTTTCCGCTGGTTGAGCACGCCGACGAAGATGTTGGAGAGCAAGTTGAGCCCACTCTTGTGCTTCAAGGCAGGAAACAGGGCGGCCTTGGCGGACGTGGTCTCTGCCGTGGTTGCGGGAGGCTTATCGAAGTAGCCGTTCTTGATGATGGTCTCTGACCACTGGTCTTCCGGGTGGTTGCCGGTCCATGGGAAGAAGTCGGCATGGCCCAGATCTTGAGAGTCGCGCGCACCGCCGCCTGAGCTGCCAAAGCCTTGTTTCGCCGTCGCGTCGGCTCGAGGTTTGCCGAAGGGCGCGTATCGAGGGGCGGCGGCGGGAGTTTCGAGGTGATAGGGCTTCGGGCGGCCGTCCTTCTTGACTGCGACGACGGGTGCAGGGGAGTCTTTGATGGGTGTGGGGACGACGAATCGCGGTCGGCGTTTCGGCATGGGCATCGGCGGGTTATCGACGTCGACGGGGTGGCCTTTGGCGGAGGCAGGAGAGCTCATGTCGGTCAGGTTTGAGGATTCGTTCTTTGGCATGAGGCGGTTGGGTGTGAGGATGTTTGGCGAGTCGCTGGGGTGGTGCTGAGGGAGCATGGCATCGTTGGACAACTCGAGCTTGAGGCGAGAGCCCCCCCTCCGCGGTAGTGTGCCATATCTGTTCTGGGCGATGGCAGCATCGTTGGAGTCGCCGGTCAGGTCGATCAGGTTCTCCTTGCGAACGGGCGACTGAGGCAGATATTGGGCGGATAGGGTGCGCTGATGGGTTGGCCGTTGGACCGACAGGCCGGAGCTGCTGAGGGTTCGCTGCTGGGGCGGTCGCGGCTGGACGCCCATTGGGGTCCGGGAGGTCATCGCAGGCGGATGGACTTGAGCGACATTGCTGATGATTCGGGAGAAGTTTGGCGGTGGTTTTGGTAGGGCTCTAGGCGGGATGGATGAGCGCCAGGCTGAGATGGGATTGTGTGCGGCGTTGAAGGGTTGTCGTCGTGATAGGAAAAGGGAAGGGGGGATTATCGGTCGATGGGTTGGTTGATGTCGGGGATCTGACGGGCGTCAGCCGCGCTATCTGTGCAGGGCCTTGGGTCCTGGGCGAGGTAGTAGCTGGTAGGGAAGGCACAGGTACCGGGCGACCAGTGGTAGGCAGGTAGGTGCGTGCGGTGCGGCCAGAGCCCGAGGTGCGCGCGGATATTCCACGCCTGGCACGCAGTAAGTGTACTGCGGTACGGATACGGGGGTTCGGTTCGGGGAGCAGTGCGGCGTTACAGTGGGCCTCTGCTGTTTAGTGCCCCAGCACAGTGGGTGAGGGAAGTTCAGGCGCAGTATCTCCGAAGGTTCCCGCGCGTGCCAGGTTCGGCTTGTCAGATGACTCGCGACGGCCCGCTCGAAATCTTGTTGCGCTCAACGTCGCGTGGCGATGGCGTAGGTGATGATGTGAGGGGAAGAGGAGATATCAACGCCAGAAAGACGCAGAGGCGATGCTGAACACGGGCGAGGATGTGCGAATGTGATGAGCGAGCTGCCGAGTGAAGATGGCGGCCGGATACCAGATTGGGCAACTAATAGAACGAGACAGGTTGAATCGACCGTGAAGGAAGGCAACTAGCTTCAGCTTTCAGTCAGCCCAAGGGCAATAAGTCCGAACCCAGGGTTTGGGGTAAAGGTCGTGGTGGATGGGAATGCGATTGGGATTGTGATTGGGGGTTGGAAAATGTATGGCAAAGGGGGCACAGCCAAGGACAGCGGACAGTGGTCGTCCATCGGTGTTAGTGTTGGTAGGTGGTGTGTGGTGTCGGGGGTATGTACCAAAGTAAAAAGTCGCTAGCCGTGGGGCGCCACCGATGCGATCTGCAGTTCCAGCGGGACGACGTCGCTGTTTGGGACACGGCCTGGGGGGAAAAGATTCCGAGCTCACGGACGATTCCTCACATTGCCTTACATTACGAAGTACCCGTAGCTTTGAGTCTCTGGCCGAAGGGGTTGAGTTGCAAGGCGTTGTTTAGTCTCTTCGCCCATTCCACGGCATCATCTTGCCCGTCCTTTCCGTTGGTCAGAGCAACTCCCGTCGTGTTCAGTCTTTCTTTCTGTGTTGTTCGGCTATTCGTAAGGTAATGACAAGTATGTACTGAGTGAGTACCGAATACCGATAGGCAACCTGCACAATCAAATCGGTGGCAGGAACTCCTCTCCTCACTGCTCAGAAGATTCAGCATTCATCCGCCAACAGGCGCCAAGGCCGTGTGGGCAGGGTTGCCTTTATCACGGCTCCCATTGGCTCCTCCGCCCAATGTCGTACAGCTGATTCGCCCGCCGCCCCGTAGTCCCTGACTTTTGCCAGGCCCTGGCTGGCTGTCGCGAATCCACCGTCTCTCCACCGGCAAGTCCACCTCTTCCAGCTTGCCTGCTTTGATGCTGGCACCTGCTCCGAACATTGCCCGACACGGCCTTGACACAACCAAGACATCAGGTCTCGGAGCATGCAAGTCACGCTCAAATCGAGAATCAACACATCTTCACCGTCGTCCTCATTGTCTCCGAGCAATCTGTCATCCTCACCAAACACAACCTACCTTACATTGGTTAGTTCCTGCTTAGATCTAAACTCTCCCCAACGTTAAAATTGGAAGCTGACAGAGCGGACCCTAAGCTTAGTCAAACCACCTGCCTAGGTAAACTGCTAATTACTGCTGCTTCTGATGCTGCTGCTACTGCCGCCGCCCGGGAACCCAGGAACATCCCCCCAAGCCCCCGGGCCCCCCCTTCAAACTCTCTCTCTCGGCAAACCGTCCCGCTGGAATGGGACTGGGAAACCTCCAGAAACCACAGAGAGCACGCTCACGGAACCCGGAGAGGGAAAGCCGCCAACGAGACAAAACCTACCTTACCACCTACCTACCTTACCTGCGTACAGTAAGTACCTACCTCAACACTGCACCGTCAAGGCCTGGGCCCGCGCCCATGACTTCAAGCTTCCCCTTTCGGGAAGCCCTCCCTCACTTTTTTTGTCCCCAGCAGGCGCCACCACCAAAACCACAGCCAACCAACCACTCGCTCTCAACACCGCATCGATCACCAGTCTCCAGTCACCACCATCCATTGCTGGGCTGTCTCTGTTTATCTGCATCCGATTTGCCCTGCCCTGCAAAACCCCATCTGACTTTGCCTCCTCCTGAGCGACATACAAGAGAGTAACAAGGCCTTCCCAAAGACGAAAACATCTGAGCGGCGCACCGCAGTCAAGAAACGTTAACGGCACAGCGGCAACCACACAAACACCCGGCCTTGCTTTTCCCGCGTTTCGTCCAGAGAATCCAAATCCCACCGGTCCTCAGCCAATGCGGTTGTCGCTATATTACCCTCGGCTTATACGATGCCCATCCTGGTTATTGTCCCAAGTCTGCTTGCCCACCCTCTTCTTGTTAACGAGTCTGGTTCGACTCCCCCGGATACTCTAACCTGCTGGCGCGAACGAATCAACCACTGACAGCCCGCCCGTCGGGGGCCTGTAAACGCAAACCGGACAAGACCAGACCAGACCAGGAACCGGGCCGCCATGGGACGGGGGTGCGGCGTCTTGTGTGTATCGTGCTTGGGGGCCCTGTCGCGATGGCCGAATCGTCGCCAGGTGTCACGCAATCTACCATCACGCTGCATGCGATCCGCCACCAGTGAGGTGCGCCTCTCACGACGCCTCCCGAGCCGGTGCCAGAAACCAACAATTGTGCATCGGGAATCCCTTCAGCTGACACCCGCCTGGCCCTCGTGTGACCCTATCACCACATCGCAATTGGCGGCGTGCCTGAACTCACTGTTCGACATCAACGTGTCGTGGAGACCGGTGTAAGGTTTGACAGAGGCGAGACGGTGCCAGCTGGATGCCTCTCTTTGGGCCCTCCGTCCCACCACGGCAATGTCCATGTGGCATGCCGCGTCTCTGCCCGACTGGGACAATGTTTCTCGCTCGCTACCTGATTTAACCAGCGGGTATTTGGCTTGAAAACACATGAGTGAGGTGGCGGATGGCCATCTAAAACCACTGCAACAAAGACCAGTGGTTGATATCGATGATGATGATGCCCAAGACAGTAACAGACAGCTCGGCAGTCCTGGTGGGCTACAACCCACCGTGTCGCTGCAAGCAGACCTTTCCCGGTACGCGCACCATACAGCGCAAACACACCGCATCTCTGGCCGACGCACCTCGACGGGAACACCTTCCATCCGGCTGAAGGGACCTGCAGGGCCCGTGTGGGGGGAATGGAAGCAAGCAAACCAAATGCTCCTGTAGGTCGGTCGCGGCGTGCCTGCAGCAACAAGGCGGCCTGCTTCTCTGTCTGTCTGTCTGCTGGGCATGCAAGTCTGCCTGCCTGCTTTTGCCTGGCTGCAGAAAGGGTGGCCCGCAGATGACGAGACTTTCCGCCCAAGATAACAAGAACATCGTAAGAGCTGGGCATGCAGGCCGCCCCAAACGACGCCAGGCCCCCGAAGAAAAAACCTCCGGTGGGCAAGCTCGGAGAATGCGGACGAGACGCCGCTGACCAACTACATTACGATTTGGATACAGCACATTTGTTGTTGTCGCCTCTGCAATCTGTAATCAACGACCTCAAAACCCAGCGTTCCGAAAAACGCAAGTTCCGCAATGTCCGTAGCTCGCGCCCCTCCACAGGCCGCATCTCCCGAGCCATAGGCCCCGCAAAACCGGCCCCCAGATATTTCTTGTCGTTGGAGTTCGCAAAGCCAGACGAGGGCATCTCGCACCGCCTCTATGTCTTTTGCAGCCGCACTTTTCGCGCCGCGGCAAAAAGATGAAAACAATAGCAACCCGCATCCTCGTGAAAAACACCCCCTCAATAAAGCGACCGGGATACACCCGGCCCGCGGCACAGGTCAGACGGTGCTCCCGTCCGGTCTCAGGTCAGGACGACTTCAGAAGCGCAGAGTGTCCTTTCGTAATCGGAATCCCACCCGCAAAAGTATCGTAATGTTGGACGTGAAGTAAACTTGTCAGATCGGGTTGGGAGGGCGGCGTTCGGAGGGACCGCCCGACGGCTCGCGCGGCCAATCGCATTCTCGGAGGCTACCCCTGGGCGTGGGCGTATCTGAGAACGTGGTCGGCTGAGTGAGCGGAGCGGGGGGAGGAATGAGCCAACCGGCCGCCGGATTTGCTTCCCCAGCTTGGTAGGTGTGATGCCTAAGTATTCAGGCGCAAACCTTGTGTGATTGCGCCTGGGGAGCTGGGGAAAGCTTCACCTCCAAAGGTAGCAAGCACGTGGATATTGCGACGACGTGCGATAACCTCTACTAATCTGCTCGTTCCATAACCCCGATTTTCCACACCGAGTCTTCCACAATGGCGAGCAAGAGGGATATGCGCCGGCCGGACCTGAGTAAGTTCCCTCGTCCCTCAATTGGAAGGCATCGTGATGGCTGACCTGTCATCAACAATACAGTCGTCCCCTATCAGGAGCCCCGTGCCAAGGGCGAGAACGCCGAGTTCTCCTCGACGCTGTCTTCGACGCTGCCCATGGCCGCGATGCTCACGCGCAACAAGTTCATCGGATGGTACGCGAGACACACCCTTTTGATTCCCGATTGCTGGGCCCCTTTCTGGGGCTGCGCGAACGATACGTGGCACATTGGGACCTGGGTGAGTTTGCTGACTTGGAGATAACGCAGGGCCTCTGTCGTCTTTTCCGTGCAGACCTGGCTCGGCGAGAGCGAGGAGACCAAGAAGAGCTCCGCGACGCCGGGATACTTCTCCGTCGGCATGTCAGGTACGTTGTTCCCTTCCAGTGATGCAGCTTGGACGACCGGCTAACGGATGCGTGCGACAGTCATGGCTCTGGCCGTCACCTACCTCCCCATGTTCCTCCCTCCGCCCGTTCAGCGCGGCGCCGCCACCGGCACCGGACCCGCTGCCCCCGTCCCTCCCGCGTAGATGATGGGCAGTGTACGATTATCACTCCAAGGGGCCAGCGCAAGATTCAGATGGATGAATGAAGCTTTGTGGTATGGTGGTACGATATTACGGGAGGGTCTATTTCCACATAAAACGTATAGCACAGGCGCAGACGACGAGATGCCGGTACGCGGGGAGGGGAGTTGGGCGGACGGACGATTTGTAGCATAATACCTCATCACAGGCCCACGTACCCGCGCGGCGTGGCGCCTTTCTTTTGGTGCAAAATATCTTAATAGCAGCAAGCAGAGTATTGAAGCACTTTCTCTATCAGGAATTAAATCCCTAATTGTGCATGTGACGGTGTCGGTGGTATGCCTTTTTGGGTGGTTTCAAGGGAGCTTCTGTCTTATGTCGTCATACCCTTCGCCGTCAGATAATTGGAGGGAAGCGCAGCAGCCTCGCTTCAACTGCGACGTTGCAGGTTCAACCCACCAGATATCAACGCAAACGCTAATCCCAACATTTGATACTTCTCTTAGAACGAATTCAGGAAAAGGATGGGTTCTCAGGTCATCGACGAGGCTTCCGTCCTCAAGCAATTCGACGAGCTCGTGCGCAAAGGGACGGTGCTCTACAGCGACGACCTCAAGAAGATTCACCACCAGGATGGCGGGTTCGATGTAAACCTTACTCGTCACTTGACTTGCCTTAATCTAAGTTGCAAGCTGACCGGACGCACCAGTTCGAATTCCGCCTCACCTCAGCTCTGAAAACCAAACCCGCAGCCGTGGCCGACAACTCTGAGCTCAACGCCTCAACGACGCCGCCGCCAAAATCACCAGTACCATCACCATCGCCATCCGGGGGCAGCACACCCACGCCCATGGAGCTCGACGCAGAGGGCCAGATCCCGGGCGGCGACATCTCCGTCGCAGGCTTCGTCGTCGCCCGCGTCAACGCCTCGCACGTGCTCGCGTTCAACAAGTTCTGCGCGTACAGGCCGCACCTGATCCTCCTCACCGCGGACGGGCGCCGGCGGCAGTTTGAGCCTCTGGGCCTGGACGACCTGGCGGCCGCGCGGGACGTTCTGCGCTCGCTGAATGGGAGTTCGGGCCGCGGAGGGGGGGGAGGAAGGGGAAGGGGGAGGGGCGAGTATCTTGTGATTTTCAACTGCGGGCGGGACGGCGGGTGTTCGAGGCTGCATAAGCATATGCAGGTCGTACCCGCCCCTGGGGATTTCCGGCTGTGGCCTGATGAGGAGGGCGCAGAGGGCGCAGTGCCGTTTGAGTATATCGTGAAGAGGTTCGAAGGAGGCGGGGGGGTTCCGGCGGGGGAGGAGCTGAGGGGGGTGTATGCGGAGGTGCTGCGTGCGGCGACGGCGCTTGTGCCCGGGAGGGAGGAGGTTGTGGAGAAGGATGGGGACGGGAACGGGGTTGCGGTGCCGCATAATGTGGTGCTGAGCGAGCGGTGGATGGTTGTTGTGCCGAGGAGGAAGATGGATGTGGACGGGGCCGGGGTGAATGCGGCGGGGATGCTGGGGATGGTGTGGGCTTCGGGGGAGGATGTGTATGAGAAGTGGATTGGGCTGGGGCCGAGGGAGGTTTTGGCGGAGGTTGGGGTGAGGAAGGGAGGTTGAGGCGATGTTGATAGATGTAGGTATAGGAAGGATGGTATGAACGTTTAGAGCAAGTAGAAGATGGAACGGTCTAAATGAGTTTCTTAGCATTGATAATATGTTACTATAGAACTACTTCCGTCATCTATGATCTACCTCTCAGCAACGCCTTTAAGAACAACTTCATGAACCAGCCTTGTTATACGTAATCACAGTCTGTTATCACAACCCCCTGTGAGTCAGGACATCTTCTCTTCAACGATCACATCTACAACCTCCCCTTCCTCTCCCTCTTCTCCAACACAACATACCCCGCCTCCGCCCTCGCAAGCACCGCCCCCTGCTCATCCACCATCTCCGTCTCAACGACAAACCTCCTCCCCTCAACCTGTACCAACCGCGCAACGACACCCACCACCGCCCCCACCGGCACCGCCCTCCGGTACTCCAGCCTCAGCGTCCCCGTGACATGCGGCAGCATCTCCATGCGCCCGTACATCTTATTCACGAACCCCACCGCGCCAGCGCACTCGTCGAAGACGGCGGCCACGACGCCGCCGTGCACGCGCCCGCGCTCGAGGGTGCTCAGCCCGTGGTTCAGCTTGAGGAAGAAGCGGACGTGGGCGATATAGCGATCTTCCAGGAGCGCTGGGGAGGTCGAAGGGGAGGGGGGAGGGGGGTGGAAGCAGCCGATGAAGTAGGGGATGGTGGCTCTGCTGTGCAGGGTGACGCCCCAGAACTCGGAGGCGCGGGTGGAGGGGTCGAAGTGCCGTGTGATGGGCGGCATGGAGATTAGGCCTGGCTCGGAGAGGGCTGCGGAGACCCAGGGGATGGTGTTGAAGTAGGCGATTTGGTCGGCGTAGGATGGGTCTGACATTTTGGTGGTGGTGAGGGGGTGGGAGCGTGGGTGATGTTGATGGGAAAGGATTGGGTTCGTCTTATGTATCCCGAGGGAGGATAGTGAAATGTTTTCATGAAGGAACGGTCGAGCTGGCGAGTGATATGCTCCCGGGTCTGCCGCGTTCAAGTATCTTCGGCGGAGGTAGCCCGGCGACCCGGTTGTAGGCCGTCGGGTTCGCGGAGCACGGCAAAAGCCCTATCGGTGGGTAACGGCAATTGAAGAATGGGATGACGTGGAGAATCGCGATAGCAGAGTTTATCCTTGGCTAGAACTCTGATATATCATGTTCGGGGGTGTTGAGTAATCTGGGCCTTTGAGTTAGTTGTGTGAGTTGGGATGGCATGTTTTGAGATACGGATTGAACGACTCAAGTATGATGGAACACATGAAGAAAAACAACTAGGCTTGCATCTCATGAGTTACGGAGTGTTGAACCTTGTGCTTCACGAAATGATGTATGAAATGTGGTTGGCTACTATCAGCTAATGGGGCGTAGTACTGTTTTGTTTATTGTTCCTAATGTCAAAGCTCTAGTTATCGTTATTGCTTCTATTGCTGCTACCGCCGTACTCATCGTCTCTGTCATATCTAAGCTTGTCGTTCTCACACTATGTATTGTTGTTGTCATTCTTTCCTATCCACTCGAACAGAAAGAAGTCGCTGCTTAGATAACGATACAGCAACATACCTAGGTATGTGAATGAGGCAGCCTCCGACATTAGGCAACATACGACACCGCCGTGTTTAATCTTTTCATAACGAGCTATAGTTGAGCTATTCTAGATGCGAAGCTTCAAACCTTTATGAAGGCATTTGTCTCCCCCCAAAACTCCTTCGCCGCCTCAATCCAAGGAAAATGTCCAGCGCCCGCAAGCACCTTCATCTTAGAGCCTTTGATACCACCAGCAACAGCCTGCGCTCCCTCTCCGCTACAGACAGAATCCTCCTCCCCTTGAAGAACCAGCGTCTCAGCCTTGACTAGCCCAGCATCTTTGATATGAGGCAGCGTGTTCTCCTCAGACGTATCATTCCGGTTCGTCTGCCACGCAGACGCAGTCGCGGGGTTCTTGCTCGCCACAGGCCCAGCCATATCCCGTCTCAGAACGTCAGCGTTCTTCACATCCGCGAACCACCAGACCAGCATCGTGTCCAGAGACTCCCTGAAGTGCTCATCGTCCCTGGGTCCACCAGCCTTCGCGATTTCAATCAGCTTCTTCACTGAAGGAGCGTACGCCTCATCATCCTTGCGCTTCTCCATCCAGGCCCTCACATGGCCCGGAGCGCAGTCCATCACCTGCGGCGCGATAAGAAGGAGCTTGGTGACGTTGTACGGGTACCGCTGGGCATAGCGCAACGCGATGGCGCCGCCGTGCGAGTGGCCGATGAGGAGAGGGAGCGCTTTGAGGCCGAGGTGGGAGCGGAGGTGTTCCAGGTCCTCGACCATGGTCCTCGCGTTCATGGTGGACGGGTCTGCTTTGCTGGAGTCGCCATTGCCGCGGGGTTCGAAGTACAGCACGGTGCGGTTAGCTTCGAGGCGCGGGCCGAGGCCGTTCCAGAGGTAGGATGCGGAGAGGCCCCAGCCGACGGATTGGATTACTGCGAGGGGGCCGGTGCCGCGGATGAGGTAGTTGAATCGGATGCCGGCTGAGTGGAAGAAGTGCTGGCCGAGGGAGAGTGGGAGTGTCATTTCGGGATGAAATGCTGGGATTTGGATTGTATGATTTCGCCAGGCAAAGTAGGAGACAATGCGTTCTTGGTTCGTCTGACTTGAAGTGTAACGTGTTCCCCCCCGTATACAGGTTGAAGGAGTGTATTCGTAAGCAAAGCTCGTTAGGGGTTAGACATATCGACCGCACTTAAATCTGACATCAATCCTGCCAAATGACGCTGGAGATGGGATTCGCATACGGCACAACGTGTTCTCAAGTGTGCGCAAGTGTTCCTGGCTCCGCCCATGAGAAGACGACCTACTTTTATCTCTTCGAGACTCCTCATCTTACTACATGCTAGAGACCTTCATTCAACCATTCATCACTGTCCGAATTATTCAGGTGGAAATCATCGAGCTCCCTTTTCCACGTCGCCAGCTTGCCAATTGCTTCGTCCTCAGTAATTCGACAGCCATCATTCCCCTTCATCTGAATGTCACATGTCTCGGTGCCCATGAGTAATACCATTGTCTCATATCGGTGGTACCCGGTACCATGCTTCATCTCAGAGTCCCTTGATGCTTGACAAGCCTGGTATGACTGATTGTAAAGATCATCAGTGACAAGAACAGCAAAGTCGGTCCCTATAGCCTCCAGAAACACTTCAACAAAGTATGGATCCCAGGAAGCAACTCCTTTCATCATGGTTTCCGTGACCTTGATATCATCACCCATTCTCATAACACGGCCTAAATTCCTGAAAAAATCCGCGTTCTGCACGTCCCGCTCGGGTTGAAACCAAGTCTCAAGACAGCTCTGTGTGACGCCGAAACCATTCTGGCATGCCAAGAAATCCAAGTTAGCCGGTCCTCTCCATGTGTGGAACATGGCGGCCAATATCAAATCAGGCGCGACTTGTGCGCTCTGATCCAGCTCAAAAAGCAGACGGAGTATCTCTACGCTAGACGTGGGGTTTCCGGCAGCCGCGTTGAAAGCCCCTTGGGGGACCTTGAGGCCAGGGTGCTTCTCAGAGAAGAACTCCAAGACATGCAGGCCCTGTGAATGATTTCCAGCCGCCACAATCAACGCATGGTCGCTCACTTTGACATTCGGACTTTTCTTGTAGAGAATATCAAGGAACTCAACACCATGGCAGCTGCCAGACGCCTTTTCCACCATCTCCTCCGTGACACGAAGATCAGGACGGCTATCAAGAAGAATCTTCAAGCCATCTAAACGGCAATGCAATGCTCCAATAGCAGCGCATATTGTTCGATCTGGTGGTACCAAATTAGGCCGGTCATGCCACAGCAGCTTTATTAGCTCGTTGGCAGCAGTGTAAGGGGTTGTGAGTGCAGACACCAGCAGACTTTCTGGTACATCCATGTCCGGAAATCTCTGCAAAAGCGTTGGCAATATTTTGCTGCTATTTGGACTTTCTGCTGCACACTGTAAAGTTTCTCCATTGACGATGGGCGCAGGCGTACATGCGAGGAGAAACTTGATGACCTCCACTTGGTCACCTTGTATTGCACACTGAATAGGCGAGCCCATGGGCGAGAGATCGTATTCAATGTCGGCGTTATTTCGAATAAGTGCTTTGACAATTTGAAGATGCCCATTCCATGACGCAGCTTGGAGAGGACTAATCATATTGTCACTTACTTTGCTGAAATCAACACAATCTGTCGATGCAATTTTCTCGAACAAGTGCTCCATCCCGAGGAATGCAACGAGGCACAATTTGTCCATACTCCCGGTCCCAAATTGAGAGACGAGATTGCCATGTAGCTAGACACTATTGTCATACAGCCAACATACGGTGATGGGCTGCGTGGTATCGCAAAGTGCTTGGGCTTGACTGTAGGTTTCTTGTTTTTTGTCATAATCCTGCAGCTCATAATGTTTGGGCCAGTAGTTAGCGGCATATTGGAGAAAGCCGGGCTCTGTAAGTTCTCTGGCTGGAAGTTGTAAGATAGGTAGTGATTTCCTGCAAGCAGAAAACATTGTTGTCTGCGCCACACAGTAGCTGAACCTTCCCCCCCAAGAGCCAGGAGTCAGCTTCGGCCCGAGTAAGAACTCTCTGACTGTCTGATGTAAGAATGATAATTCTTTTTCGAACCATTCATTTTCTGACACTACCACCAGAAACCCCGTCAAGTTCTGCACCACACTTTGAAAGTTTTCGCCCCAACAGATGTCGTAAAAAGCTTCTCTAGACTTCCACTGGTCTGTCTTTGTAGAGAGAAGAGTGAGAGCTTCGTTGGCCTCTTTCAGTGTGAGTGGGCGAGGAGCGGCCAGCATGAGTTGGAAGATTCTCCTCAATGACCAATTCGATTTCCTTGCTAATTTGAAGCGAGGTGTGGTCTCCATTGATATGTGAGCTCTGCGAGCGGTGTTGGGGCTCGAAAAGGCCTTGCAGAGATAGTTGTATGACTGTCCATGACCGACTTGTGATGATGAACTTCAGACTCGAAGTTGATGGCGAGCCATATTCGTGCGTGTTGTAGAACCTGCTGAGGTAGGCTAGTAGTTGATCCCTCTCCGCCTGCTTACATTCGTCCAGGGCATCCAGAAGACATATTATCTCACCCGCATCGGGCGAAGTGATGCAAGTCACGAGAATGTCCCAGAGCTCGTCGAAAGAGTCTCTTAGACCGGCGCCCGTACGGTGATAGGCAGCCTTCGCCTTTTGGATGAGATTCCCTGTCAAATCTTGCGCAAAGAGCTGATGCAGGATTGCAGCAATTGCGTCACAGGCCCTCGTTCGCTTCTCGTCGCCATCTTTGAAGAAGAAGTAACAAACCGACGAAGTTGTAGCCCTAGCTGGAGACTGGAGAAACTTTTCGTCGATTAGGGCTCTGGATAAGACCGACTTTCCGTAACCTGGACCAGCTGATATCCAAAGAAGACTCGAGGTTGTGTTGTCTCTCCATCGATGGAAGTCCGGATTCTGTAAGACCCAGTTACAAGTTCCTTGAACTCTTTCAGGGTTGGCGTTTTTATGGCCTTTGAAATCCGAATATAAACTTTCCAAAAGCGCCCTCTCGGCCTCATCTTTATACTGGGTCTGAATATCATTCAAGATCTTCGAAATGTCATCGAGGGCGACCCGAGATTTGTTGATCTCTGCGAGGCGGATCTCCATTCTATCATGATCCTCTTTCCTCTGAGCAGCGTCGAGACAACTTTGGCAGCTTCTATTCAATTCGTTGATGCTGTTGGCTTCGGCTTCCCATCCATTCCAGCCAGCGACATTTTCCCAGGCTCGAGCAAGCTGGGGGGACGATAAATGGCGAACTGCATGAGCATAGTATTTGATGATGCGGTGGTGCATGTCGATGAAGATGTTATGGAAGCCCGTTCTTGGATAGCTCCGGAATGGATAAACAGAGCTCTCTGAAATCCTCCAGAACACCAAAATGTGGTTGATCGTTTCGATACCAGCAAGCATTGCCTCGTGCAGCTCATTTCCAACATTCAAAAGCTATTCAAGTTAGCATATGTGCACCAACCAGCCTCAGACAGGGTTTGTCTTACTGGTAGGAAGACGGAAACTGCCGACCATGCCAACGAGGCGTACGGCTGAGCGCTCAGTGCAGGCTTTACCACGGTGTCTGTCCAGAGCAGGAACTTAACCATCTTTTCCACTTGGGACCGGATGTGAATGCTCCTTCCGGCAAACGCAACTTTCCACTGCTTCTCGTCTCGCCTTTTTTCAAGCTTCTTGACGGTCGACTCGACAAACTCGACATTGAACACGGCAACATCTTCCTCATGGGCAGGGTTGAGATGCTTAGCGTACTCTCTGGCCAAGTCACCATCGCACTCCTGAAACTTTCGAAAAGCTGCAGCCCACACCTCGTTCGGCGTTTCGGGCTCTTGATTCTGTGTGTTCAGTGTCTCAACCTGCTCCATTGGGGCTGGAACGGGTGTGTTTGCTCGAGGTAGTGACGGCACCGCGGGTGCGAGCTCGGAGGTGGATAAGAGCGAACTGCTACTCTCCGCTTGCGAGGATACCACCACTGGTATGTCTTTGGACCGGAGAAGGCGTCGGCGCCAGAAATCTCTTTTGCGCTCTCGCGCCATGGCGATGTTGAGATCTTTTACAACACAGTGTTTTCCTTGAGAACTGTTAGACAGGCTTTGGATACGCTCTTTTGCTGAAATGACGCAAAGAATGTGAAAATCATGATCAGGCTGGCAAAATGCGTCGATGTCCAGGCTGTCAACCCCGCATATCACGTGTATACGTTCATGTTACACAGAGCTTTGTTCGTATTCCGAGATCCACTGCCTGACCGCGATAACCCCATGCGGCGCAGCGCTCCCATTGCTCGTTGGTTGTTTACTGGCGGCCAATACTTTTCGTCGCCAAGCGCATGCATTACATCCTCGAGCCTGAAAGTCTCAGCTAAGCAGCCCGTCGATCAGGCCCAACCATGAAATGCATAGAAGCCAAGATATCTGGTAAAGTTCAGTCGCGAGTTGGCATCAGTTATTGGGGCACAGTGTGACTGCTAAGAAATCAGATCGTTATCAAAGCCCCTCGGACAAAAGCAACTTACTGATTCTTGGTCTCAAAAGGGGAAGATTATCCGCCAGGCAACTGCTGATCCCTGTCGGAAGGCTAGCAAATAGTAGTTGCAGCAAAGGGCGGGTGATCCAGTTGCGGGAGGGGTCGCCATAGCTCAAGGCGGCTGGCTGCCTTGACAGCGCAGTACAAAAAGCCCTGAACCATCTTGATTCCTAGGCCTTATTTGATGAGCTCCATCTCAGCGACAGATTCTATCTACCTAACATGGCCAGCTCGCCCCATCACCAAAGCAAGCCTATTGACATTCGCAATGCTTCTATCCAAGAATTGCAAGATGGCGCCGACCGTATCGACAACTTCTTAGCTACCATGGAATCAGGCCATCCGGAGCGGGCAGCCATATTGAACGACAAGTGTATGGTTTACTATGTGAAGTGGAAGAAGTCCGGAGTCCCCGAAGATGTCGTCAAGGCCGTGCAAGCAGGTCGAACAGCTGTGGAGGCTCTCACGCCAAACGATACTAGCAAGGGATCGGTCTTTGGCAATTTGGCCGCTTCACTGAAAGGTCAATTCCGATACTCAAGCAAGGTCGAGGATCTCGAAGATGCAATCAATTACGGCAAACTTGTCTTGACATGCTTCGCCCGTGGTAGCCCCCAATGGAAGACGGCAAATGCAAACCTTTGCGATATGATGTGCGAGAAGGGTTGCTTCTATCGCACCAAAGAGGCGCTTGACGAAGCCTTCGAATTTCTGGAACAAGCAGGCGCACCTGGTATTCTGCCGAACCATTATGAGTCCTCGCGACTTTCGTCTCTCTCGGCTGTACTAGTGTCTCGATTCGAGGCAACAGGATCCGTCCAAGACCTTAAGCAAGGCATAGAAGCGGGCTACAAGTCGATCGAAACACTCGAGGACGGTGCCATACGCGACCATGAGTACTTGAACACCTCGGCGGCCTTGATCACACATTTCCATGCGACTGGTCATTTGAACAGCCTAGAGGAAGCAATTCGACTATCGGAGCTCTTCTTGGCTCAGATAAGCGACGCGAGATACAGCGACGCGATGCGTGCCTTCAGTCTCTGCTCTCATGGCTCAATACTCGAACTGAAGAGCAGGAGATACCAAGATCCTAATCCGCAACTGTCTATCAAAACCCTCCGGGAGGCAATGGAACTTGGTCGGAAAGCTCTTTCAATTGTTCCCCCTCACGCAGAAAACTTACCGATGCTACTAAGCACTGTTTCTTCGTGGATGGGAACTATGGCTAAGCTGGAGAAGGAGGTCAATTGGACGGAACAGGGCATTGAACTCCTCAACCGCGCACTTGAACTGAACAAAGGCTATACAATCAATAATTCTGACCTGCTTGCAAGCCTCTCGCGTCTCTGGGAGATTCAGTACGGTGTCCTCTGCGGGAACATGTCAGATGGAAAACATATCAACATTCTCCAAAGGGCGATAGACACTGGACGAAAAGCCCTTTTGATCACCGAAAACGATAGTAGGATTATTGGAGAGAGGCGAAAGAATCTGGCGTCCATGTTATACACCAAATACCTTGTCTTTCAGGACTCAGAGTCACTCCCCGAAATCAAGGAGTTGTTCATCCAGGCAGCCAAGACAGAAACAACGACACTTCTGGTCAGGATCCCCTCGGCGCTTCAGGCTGGCCTCATTCACTGGGCGTATGGAGAGTTAAAAGAGGCACACGATGTTTTCCAGAATGCCATTGGACTGCTGACTGAAAGCAACATCCAAGCAGCATCTGCAGAAGACTTGCAGCAGACGCTACGCGAAATACCTAACCTCGGAAGCCTTGCGGCATCGGCTTCTCTGGCCGTGGGACGACCTCCCGTCGAGGCCATCAGGTCTTTGGAGGCGGCGAACTGCATTCTGGCGGGACTTGCGATGAGTTCGAGGAGCGATGTTTCGGAACTCGAGGGACGATATCCAGAACACGCCAAAACCTACATTGACCTTAGGACCCGACTTGCGCATGCAACTAGGCAGTTGAAAAACGCGGCCAACTACCAAAATGATACGACCCTTCAGCAATCTCTGATTCGGGAGATGGCATCCATGGAAGATAAGATCAGACATTTGGATGGGTTCGAGCAATTCCAGCTACCCCTCGGCGCTATTCAGATGATGCAACTTGCGACAGATGGTCCCATTGTAACGATCAATGTGTCCGAGCTCCGTAGCGACGCCATAATTGTTACGGAAGAAGGGATTCAGTCTCTTCACCTGCCAGGCTTGACGCGTGCTGCCCTACAAACCCATGCCTCAAATTTTAACAGCCGCGGGAACCCAGCCAGAAGGGATATCCGAAGAATCCCGATCTCTCCAAATGTTTCAGCTGAGGCCGGCCTCCGATGGCTATGGGACGTGGCGGTACGTCCAATTCTGGATGTCACCAAACTCACATCGTCGGGTCGTTTGTGGTGGATCACAAGTGGTTTGGCGGGACGGATGCCGTTCCATGCGGCGGGCAACTACGCTGGTGGCCCTGAAGACAACGCACCCAGTCGGATAACTTCGTCCTATATTTCATCGCTCAAGGCCTTGAAATACGGCCGAGACAAAGGCGCCGCAGCTGTTTTCAATCAGAACATGCTTCTCGTCACCATGTCCAATAACCCGCCGCCGCATCGTCATCTGAACGTCGCCTACGAGGAAGAGGCAATTGGGGCAGTCTTTGGAGCAGACAAGTTGCTTCATTTAGCCCACCCTGACCCGGAAATTGTCCTCGAAAAGCTACCGGAGTTTTCGTTTGTGCACTTCGCCTGTCACGGTGCCTCGATCAACAACGACCCGAACAGGAGCGGACTTCTCCTCGTCAAGGATGGGAGACCTGCAGATCTGACGATTGCCAATCTCGAGGAGATTGAGCTCAAAGAGGGCTCCGTAGCCTATCTTTCTGCCTGCTCCACGGCCGAGCAGACGGATAGCAAGCTTGCCGGGGAGGCGATCCATCTGGCCAACTCTTTCCAGGCATTGGGCTTTCAGCACGTCATAGGGACCATGTGGGGAGCCGACGACGCCGCAGCTGGAGAGGTAGCGAAGAGATTCTACAAGAAACTCGTGTTACACCCGGGAAATAGCATGGGAGATGGCCAGCGCAATGTTGCGACTGCGCTGCATGAAGCTGTCAAAGAGTATAGATTGGCATCTCCGGGGCAGAGTAACGTGCTTAAGTGGGGGCCTTTTATTCATGTTGGTATCTAGGAAAGCAAGCTATGTATGCGTATCTATATGATGAATTGATGAATAGCTGATGACTTAACCGCTTTGAGTGTTCGCTTGCCTAAGTATGCCGATCAATATTCACCCTTTCCATGCTTCATAATGCTCCCTCAGAGTCGTCTCAAGAGGTCTATACTCAATCCCGAGCTCCTTGATACTCCGGCTATTGTCCACAGCGAACTTCGTACCCAGGTTTCTTGATATCCACTTCCTCGTCAATCCAAACAAGGGCCCTATGACGCGGACTAGAAAGTCAGGCAGAAGATGGTCTGGAATGAGCATTGATTTACTCAGTCTCCGAAACAGCTTTGACATCTCCAAAAAGTTGGCCATGTCTCGTGACGCCACGATATATCGACCACTCGCTGTGGGTGTTGAGGCAGCTTTCATATGTGCTGTAGCAACCTCACGCACGTCGACTGTCGCAAAGTTGAGGTTGGGGACGCCGAAGAACAGCTTGCCGCTGAGCAGCTCGTCGATCAGGAACAAGCTGCCTGAGTCGGACCCGCCTGACAGCGGTGGTCCGAGGACGAGTCCGGGGCAGACTACCACAAGGTCCCACCGGCTTTCTCCCTTGGCGATGCCCCAGGCTTCCTTTTCTGCGAGTACTTTGGAGTAGTGATATGGGTTGTGCGTTACGGTACTCGTCTCGTTGAAGTACTTCTCGGATAATGTGCCTCCCATCTTATCGTTAACATCTTCGTAGTCTCCAAATATCGCGCCGACTGTAAACAGAACATTGAAGTCAGCAACTTATTCAAATGGAAAAGTCATTGAATTGGTCGTAGGAAAGTATAATGTGCGGACATACTTGTTGACGTTAGAACAACACGTTTTACTGACGCTGTCTCTTTGACGCTTGCCAGCACATTCCGAGTACCTTCCAACGCCGGTTCGACACATTCCCTCTGGCCGTCCTTGATCATCTCTGCCATCATAAATGGTGATGCAACATGATGAACCACCGAGCACCCCTGCATCGCCTCCTTGAAAGAGCCCGGCTTAAGGAGGTCGGCCTCGAAAAGTTGCAGTCGTCCTGCATGCTTGTCTTGAAGAGCCTTGAGAGAGGCTACCTTTTTGGCCTTCTTGAGGCTGCGTACTGTCGCATTCACGCGGATACCATGTGACAGGAGTTCGTTGACGAGGTGTTGTGCGATGAAGCCACTGCCGCCGGTGACAAGGTGCGTTTCGGTGACTTCCATGCTGTGTCAAAGAAGGCAGCAGGAATGCACTCTTTTTTCGGTAGTCGACCTTTGCGTAATGCAAGACTTTGGACGATTCCCCTTGTCATCCCAATTTCCACGGAATGGCATTGTCTTTTGTTTCTCAGACGAGCGACACGTCTTTGTTCTGGTCGAGGACCACTATTCCCTCGGCTCCCGCGGATAGCCGATCCCGGGTCGTTCACATCGCAGGGAGGCCGTCTTTGGTGGAACTGATCGCCAATTTCGCATAATACGATATGTTCGGGTCGCTCTGTAAGATCCGCGGGTCGAAGCCGCGATTGGCGAACGGTCGCGTGACGCTAAGAGGTGGGATTAACTACCTGGTATCATGTTTTCGCAAGTATGTGGCGTTTCTGTAGCCGGCGCGTCTAGTTCAACGACGCTGTTATCTCCAACAATAAAACGCATATCTGCCTTCCCGGCGGCCGTGGGAAGATCCCTTATGCTACTGTTTGTGTCGATGCGGGCCGCGGAATACCGAGTTTCATTTGAGGTGGCAGTAATTCGGCAACTCATTCAGAGATCTATCCCCTCAAGAGCCGAGAATCAGTGCATACCACCCCTTAAACCGCTTATTACATCAACCGAAAAGACTTTTCAAGCGCGAAGATCTTCATGCTTAAGATAGCCGACGTCCTTTCGAGGACCTGCTTCACAGCAAGCTTCTTCTCAAATATTCTGCCCTGACTTTGACCAGTCTTTAAGCCAAGATAATCGGGCTCCATCGTGGATTCGCGGTCGTCCATGTCTCAGGGCTTACCCTCCCGAGGGCCAGACGAGAGTAAAACGGACCTTGTCTGGACGCAATCATGACGATAATCGCCCAGGGCTCGAAAGGTCGAAAGTACGAATACTTTCCTGAGAAAAACACGTCTTCTCTATCAGCGCTCTTGAACATGTGACCAGCAGCGAGAGCGAACACAGGGAAGGCTTCATCAGAGAACTGTCTCTGAGCCAATCCCCTATCCATCAATGCAGTTTCTCCGACGAGGAGGCCCTCTTCGGTGTAGATACCCATCCGAATGGCTGACGTATCTTGGCTCTCTACATCATCCCCAGGTAGAGCCTTGAGTCTTAGAAAAGCCAGAGTGGTGTTGAAGACCAGACAATGAGGATGCCCTTCAGCCGTTCTTCTTGTGTCGTCATCGATATCGATATGCTCGAGGGCATCTAAAGGTCCATGCACGCAGTTGTTCCAGACACCGATCGGATCTTTCCCTGATCTGCTTTGGCTGGTGGTGTTATCAGATATTTGTTGCAAGACGCTGGCTTGATATCCCATGTCCAATGGCTTTGAGCTAAACCAGACTCGGTCATCGTCAAGCTGCCGCAAGCGCCCAATCCCGTTGACTTGGTCACAATAGAAGAGTGAAACGAGACTGCCAAAATGAAACCTACTTAGCGGGCGCAAGAATCGTAGTGGGTGATCGTTGTATTGAACTTTTCCTGCCCACGCCGCCCATGTCCAGGTGGGCAGCCCCGATGGTTCAGTGGCCAGTCCTTGCGTGCCTTCGTAGCCCCAGAGAATCGCCTGCAACATGAATCGTTCAGGAATCCCGAAAAGAATGACGGAGTTGCTCAAGAAACCGAGAATCTTCAATACTCCATCAAAAGCGTTCAGGATGTCGCTCCTGTAAGTCATTGCTCGGCGGGTATAGCTCTCGGTCAGCCAACCGTACATCTCGGCGAAACTGCCGTAGTACGATTCGCTCTGGCGAAGACTGGTTTCGAATCCTTGGCCATGAGACTGGCGACCCATCTGCTGTAAGGCGCTTGGATTGGTCTCTTCCTTGCCAAGCCTTATTTGGTCGTGGAAGCAACTGAAGAAAACGTCCGAGGCGCCGAAGAAGATGTGCCGGCGACTAAGCAACCTCTCTTGATATGTCCAAGCTCTTGTATTCCATTCAGACTGTTCAACAGCCTCACTGATGGTGATCATGCTGGCTCCAACGCAGTGTCCGTCAATACTCAAGCGCCAGCATTGGTTATCGAGGCTTCGTTGTCGTGGTCTGTCAACGAGACCAGGCAGCCCAGTGCCAACACCATCAGCACAGGCAACGATGGTAGCAAAAGCCTGCTGATATATCGTGTCCATCCCCTGTATCTGAGAGAGTTTGAGATCGTCATCATCTTGGACGATGCACAGTCGATCTACCCATAGGTACCGACGGCCCATGTTCCTACACAACAGCATCGCGTCACTGATCACCTCGGGTATCAGTGATTCCTTCAAAGAATGAGGTGTTTCGAGCTCATCCATGTTGGTCTTTGTCAGCTGGAGATCTGCCTCGGGATAGGCCGTCGCAGTTCGCCATTGATAACTCAGGGCCATATAGTCCACCCCCTCCTGTGCTCGGATGACACATCGACGAGCGGCATCAATGAGTCGAAAGCCAGCCGGAACTGGGGTTTGGGATATTGGAATATTGCATTTGTGGTCATGGCAGTTGATGCAGTTTCCCAGGTACTGCCTGAGCTTTGCCATGTTGCTGTATGATCGATCCCACCGATTGATAGCCTGTAGCCTTTGGCCCCATAATTCATATCGAAGGTCAAGCTCCAAGACCAAAGGCTCGAATTGAATGATATCATTAGACTTCGTTCGCAAGCATATGGGGAGAATGCATTGCTCAACCATAGCTCGAGCTTGTTTGTCGGTGGAGATTCCTTGGATGGGTTGGCAGTGGTGCACCGGAAAAGGTCTCCAAATGGCAAGATCGGCATTTCCCTCGCCGAAGACATCGAGGTGGGCGAGCTCTCTACCTATGTGAGAGCAGAGAATGCATCTTTTATGTGAAGAATAGAACTGCAATGGATAGAAGTTGAGAGCCGAGAGCCCTTGGTCAAAATAAGAATCCCTCTGCGTATAGTCTTGCGAACCATCGGCTCCAATGTCGAAAGATTGAGTGTTGATCCGCGCGTACACGTCATCTTGACAGAATACAACGTGCGTGAAATCATCCCATGGCTGGCAAACTTCGCAGAGGAGCGGATTGTCGGGTCGCTTGAAAGATGTGTTCTCGCAGAAAGAACAGAACCAATCGTGCTCCCATCCATCTGGGCACCAACGGCATTTCTTTAGCCGCAGGGTGTTTTCTTGCGTGGGCTCAGCTGGTGAAATCTCTGACGTCTGCGGGTCCATCTTCGAGAGTCGATACTCGGATTGAAGATGTGTCGACTTGAGTCGGTTAGGCTCCAAAATTGATTGGGAATTACAAGCAGCAGAATACCTTCATGAAGCCCCCTCTCGAATGAAGCCTGTTGGTCACCCAGGCAGCAGCGTGACGTCTGATGCGGCAGAGATCGGCATCTCAGCAACGAAAGATGGGGCTGCCAAATACCGAGCGAATAGAAGCTCACTATCTATTGTGTATACTTCCTGACGATGTACCTAGACAGCCTGAGAGGGTCAGACACGTAATGGAAAAAGGATAAAAAAGAAAGAGCTTCAAAATTGAAATAATGTGAGAACATCCGGCAGTATTGCTAATCAACCACGGAATGTTGAGAAGATATGGCGCACGTCTGACTGCTTACAAGACTGGGAGCAAGCAGTGCGGGTCAGCGATTCAGCGAAGTCAGGCATGTCCAATCCCGAGTAAGTTGTCAGCGGACTGTACTCAAGCTCTTAGATGATTGTAGACTCAACTCGTCGCCGATGCTTTGCGACTGTGTCGACAGCCAATCTAATTCCCAAGCACGTTGTCAATAAAAATCCGGGAAAGGTGACTTTCGCCTTTGTGATAACGGCCCTGGAACAAGGAGAACACGAAGTCCGAACACGGTGTACTTGACCCGACCGCCGTGATCAGGATCAGGCGACTCCACACATCATCAGCGAAAGGACACACCTTATCAGGGGAGACTTGACGCCAGACGATAAATAGCTGTTGGTCCAACTTAAGTTTAACAAAGGGTCATGAGATCTTATCGTCGATATTAAACTGCCGCATATGTTTATCGTTGTCTTTGCGGGCCGTTGAGACTACCTTAGCTCACTGACTCGGTAGATCGGCAACAAAAGCTTAGCCAAAGCTTGAATCGTATCCCAGGCGCTGTCCATGCTCCAGAGACCTCTCCTTCCTTTTCGGGCAGGAGACTATTCTTTATCCTCAGCTCTTATCAAGAACACGAGCGACGGAGAAATTGAGAATTCGGCTATTCGGCCAACAGCGAATGGGTCGCATTGAATGGCTCCATCTGGAGAAACAGTGATCGCGAATTTCTGTAGCTGAATGCGCGCTGAAAGAACCAGTATAAAAGCATGGCTTCTTGTCGCCAGACCGTAGATTGATGCTTGCGATTGATTACCTATGCAGGGTCTACAGGCACACACGACTTCACTCATCATCACCGACCTCCTACACTCATTATGAAATCCATTGCACCCATTGTATCAGCAGCGAGCCTGATCGGCTCTGCTGCGGCCGCGTCCCGCGTGCCCCTCCAGTTCGACATCGCCGAGGTCGACCTGTCGTCCCTGCAGAAGCGCAGTGTCGACAGCGAGCCCTTGGAAGTCTCCCCTCACGTTCTTGAGTTGAGCAGAGTTGCCGGTACCTCCCCTGCTCAGACATGGATTCAATCCATTCGCAACGGACCTAGTGCGAACGGCCTCTACAAGACAGGTCATGTCACAAACATGACCGACTTGAACGGCTTCGAGTACATCGCCAGCATTCTCTTCGGCGACGAGACCCTCCAAGTTATCGTCGACTCCGGTTCGAGCGACACATGGGCTGTTCAAAAGGATTTCATTTGCCAAGATTCTGACGGCAACAGGTTGAACGACGTAAGTGAATCTTCATGACAGAGCACCCGACATAGGGGCGAGTTTGCATTGAGACGAGCTGATTCGGAGTCTTCGCGAGCAGACATCATTGTGTGACTTCGGGCCCACGTACAACGGCACATTCCAGCATGGCTCCATTCCCGGTGTGCACTTCAACATCACCTACGGTGACGGCGAATTTGCAACTGGCCTCATGGGCTACCAGGATATCACCCTGGCTGGTCTCGAAGTGCCGCATCAAGAGGTCGCCTTGGTGAACAAGTCGTACTGGAACGGTGACAACGTCGCCAGCGGCTTACTCGGCCTCGCCTACGACCTACTCACCAGCGAGTATGACGACGCCACTGGCGCCTCCAAGCCTTACGACTCCATCTTCACCACCATGTCCAAGAAAGGCATCGTCAAGCCCGATCGCTTCAGCATGGCCATGGACAGCAAGTCCCAGACTGGTCAATTGGCTTTCGGCGGTTTGCCTCCTGTCGATACCGAGGGAGAGTTCATTAGCACACCTATCCGAATGGTGAGTCGTCCGAGTTGTTGACGAGCTTAAATGGCAGGCTAATTTAAAGCAGATCGCCCTATCCTCCAGCATGCCCAAGGCGAAGACTGAATACTCTTTCTACACCATCCTTCCCGACGGCTATGTGATCAAGAATGTGACCATGGCTCCCACTACCAACGAGACCCTGGCTTCGAGCAAGTGGAACACCGCAGTCTCCAAGCCCGCTGGTTTCCACAACAGCACTACTCCTACCATCGTCGACAGCGGCACTACTTTGATGTATGTGCCTTCTGGTAAGTGATCCCGCGACTCTGCAAGTCCCTAGCACCAGTGAACAATGATCGGCTTACCATATATTCAGACATCTCTGACGCCTTCGCTCTCGCAATCCCTGACTCCTTCTATAACTTCTTCTCGGGCGCGTACTACGCTCCTTGCAACGCCACGCTGCCAGACTTTGGTGTTGTGATCAACGGACACACCTTCTACGCCGACAAGGCCGATCTCATCCAGACCAGCGACCCCATCGACAACGGTGACGGCACCACCGTCTGTCTGCTCGGTGTCAGCGACGGCGGCGAGGGGCCTTACATCTTGGGTGACACCATGATGAACAGCCTTGTGACCGTGTTTGACGTTGGTGCTGGTATGATGCGCTTTGCCAGCCGCAAGTAAGCTGGACGCAGAGGATAAAAGGTATTTGGAGTTGAGCCTCGGATGCTACAGTTTGCAAGTGCTGGTGCGCATGAATTACGAAAGCTTGTACATAGCAACTAATTATGTATACTGGAGTTGTACTGAGACATTGAATCGGGAACACTCGCAGAATGGCTGGGAATGAACATCATCTGTGGATTCCCAAAAAGACGCTGTGAAACATTGATGCGATTCATTTGGTGTTGGACTGCTCTGATCGAAGATGTGTTAATTTTGGGTACGTACTACTCTTCGTGAAGTCTCGGGGATATTTCAGGAACTCAGTTAAGCGATTATACTTATGAAACATTGTCACACTTAGCAGTTATCAGTGACCGGGGTGGTCTCCCGTTTCGAAGAGAATGGCAGCCTCGTAGCTGATCTTCTAAGGACCTGGTGAGAAACACGGCTTTGCAATGACATATGCTTAATCGTAGCTGAATGGATTTCGGTCTGCTTTGTAACTGCTCTTCGCCAAAAAGACTCTGTAATCACTCAAATTTTAAAGCATGCTTGATGGAATATTTTTTTGAATTTGAAGTTGACTGTTGTCAATGCCCGCAAACCCAGCGAGCGTCCTATTAACGTGAATTGAAGTCGCAACCTTCGAAGCTTTAAATCTCCACACATCCGGGGAAACCGCTTCCAGTTCCCACACCCTGTCTGTCGCAGCAGTTCTGGTAGGTCTGTAGCCTTATTAGTAACTGTACTTCTATTTTCTGGGGCAAGGGGGCATGGAATGGTCTCCGCATCAAGGTTTGAGATTGAGTTTTGACGTACACCAGGGTCAGGGCCATTGTAGCTGCAGCAAAGGAACCATTCTCCCCAGACAAGCTCGTGGGGGAAGGGGGCAGAGGTGCCGTTGTTGTAGGGCTCGCAATTGGGGGATTGGCGCTCAACGACGGCAGCGGCGCTCGTGCCCGCGATGAGGGGAAGAGCAACGGCGATGATAGAGAACTTCATGGTTGATTGACGCTTGGGTTTTCAGATGACTGAGTTGAAAGAGTGAGGCTGAAATAAAAGATTTAGAGATGATAGAAGTTTCCCTGAAGACTGGATATGCGTTCGTCTTATAAAAGCAATAGCACATGGCCTGACATGTCTTGGCTCAGGGGTTGTCATGATTACGGATGAACACTGTAAGGCGGTAAAGGCGGGGGATAGCCCACTTGCCTGCTCGCTCCGTCGAATCATCTGATGCGATCACCTCGGTCAATTCGGTTGTTACTTTTTAAGTTGGCCAACTTTCCGGTTTGCTTTTCATTTTGATTGCCTTGATATTAGCCAAGATGTTATCGATGTGGCTAAGCGAGGTGTTGATCCTTGCACAGCCTGACAGAACAACTAACGATCAGCGTCTAGGTGACACTCTTGGCCGGGCTTCGAACCCGCACGTAGAGTGTTGAGTTCCAAAAATCCTATGTCTTTCATTCATTCTTAATTCCATGCAATCGTAACTCCCAGCAAGATGCAGAGCCTCTGTTCGGGACTGAACAATGCGAGGGAACGCTGCAACTCTGCAATTGCTCTCGAATGCCGCCATTGCGGCGTGATGCGCTGCCCAGTCTGATTGCATCATAGCTAAACTTGATTGCAACTTCAAAACCTTGAATACCTGAAGTCAACGTTCATTCTAATGACAGTCGGAGCAACAATTCACCCGTGTTAACGTCTGCACGGAGCGGAACGTCCCTGATTTAGAAGGCGGAACGTCGCCCAGCGCCGTGTGACAGAAATCGCGGGGGGCCAAGGAAGAGCCATGACAATACGATGGGGCCCTGGGCGGGAATATCACCCCGATCGGGGAAGGATCTGAGACAAGCCATCGCGGACACGCAAGGATAGCTTGTCGTCCAAGCAATAACAAAATATTTAGGCGTACCGTGTATAAATTTGTATTGATTGAGGTTTTGAGACGAGGTGCAGAATAAGCTTTGAGAGTAATTTTGAGGCTCCTCCCACAATCGGCAGATACTAGACGGAGGGTAAGTGAACACTAAAGTGAAACTGTACCTCGACCCGATCGAAGTATTAAGCGAACACGGCCACAGAACATTTAGTCCCAATATGTTTTGTAACTTACTCTAAGTATGGTGATTATCTATTAAGCATGGATTGCAACATTGCTGACACATGTAGTCCAACTATCAAGACTCGCATCTGAATGGACTAAATGGATGACTTTGGGTCTGTTTCTCTTTCTTCTGATCTCTCGCCGTTGATATCGCCAAAAAGCATTGAAGGCAGCAATTTGTTTTAAGCGGGACTGAAGTTGATGGCGTTCTTGCCGCTGTTGGAACAACGCGACGACATGTAAGAAATCGTCGCAGAGTCAGAAGTAGTGCAACACTAGACCACTAGTGAGCCATGTTTCTATTCTTTATGAAACCTGCGAAGAATGAACAAATGTTCCAGGGCCGTCATGGTAGGTCGTGCCATGAGGAGATTCGCAGCAGCTCTAGGTGAGGAGATTGGCTGCAGCTCTAGGTGAGCCCGTCATGACGAGCTTCCGGGGCGTAGACGTCCTGGCAAGCTCCAGCTAAGAGGCTCTCCTTGCAATCGGCAATAGATGCAAACGATCCGGCTGCAAACACGCTGTGGTCGAGAGGCAAGCGCGGCCCAAGTCGGCGGAGGAATATTGTCTTGTTACTTGGGCGATGGTGACAAAGATGTGGTGGGAAAGCATTTTCGAGACGTTCCAATGAGGACGATCAATGGGATGAACATCTGGCTAGTTAAGACAATGCTTGAATGATTGAAGTCGTGGTTGTGTATGAAAGTGCTACATCAGCTGGAGCTGCAACGTTACGACTCTTTTATATTCCATTGATCCAGCTTCACCTCTCTTACCTCACCGAGAATGCGAGAAGAACCAGATACTGACTCAGTATGTCATTTGAAACCTGCACGTATCAGAAAAAGGTTTGTACGAATTGAAGCATTCGAAGTTCACCGCCTGTACGAAATCCGAGGACAGCGGGATAGTCGTATGGATGTGGTTTGTGAATTTTTAGGTTCCGAGAAAGTGCGATGCCCAATTTTGCAGACGTGTTGGCATACTTGCTGCGCTGGAGCTGCCACTTCCTTTTCAGCCCTTGCACCGGCCGAGTTGGCTATTTGCTAATGAACAGGCCCCTCGTTCCTTTCTGTGCTGAAGAGGCTGCGCTCTTGTGGGTTGACCTATGGTATTTATTGTTGTGGCATTGATCGTCACTTCTGTAATTGCCATTGCTTTCGTACAAAACCCAGGTATCTGTCACCGTCTACCTGTACACTAGTGTTGTTTCTACTAATATTGTCCTCATCCAAATTCATTTGGATTATAGGAAACGCCTAGTAGACATAAGAAATGACCCAGATCCAAAGGCTCAACCCGCTGGTATGCATAACATAAAGTTACAGATGCATACCAGGTATTGCATATAATGCTCTGCAAACTACCCCAGGCTGATGTGTTCGTCCAAAAACAGAAGAAAGAACCGCATCATACTATTGGGTGCTCGATCTCCCTTACTTTGATTCATGACCCATGACAATACATACTGAGACATATTATCTGTTCCATCACATCCCAACTTATCCCCATTCCTGAACTATGTTGTTCGCCCAAATGCGATCTGATTTGCCTCCAATCTGCGAGAATCCTGAGCATCCACTCGAAAGGCGCCTCGTTCAACACGATGTTCCGTCAAGACGGATCTGCATCACATGTAACTCCTAAAACCTTATCACGGACTTCAACTCACTAAAAAAAGAAAAAAGGAAAAAGAGACATCGGATCTTGCAGCCCATCGGCTCTACTCCGAAAGTTCCCCACATCGACGGCTGCGACAATGCCGGCCGCAGGACCCGGCGCGGGGTATGCTCCACCGTGCTAGACTATCCCGTCAGCGAACACCATCTTGCAACGTTGCTGCTCTTTTTTCAGCCTCAGATTCTCCTCTGGAATCTTTAGATTGTTTGCACTGCAACTTCTTAACATGGACGAAGACGATGAATTGCCGACGGTTCAAAAGGCCGCTGTCATTCGACACCCAGGGCCGAATGCCAGTATCGTTGTGCAGCATGACGTGCCCGTCGGGACTCCCGGACCTCATGAGGTTCTCGTCCGCATCAGCGCCACAGGTGTCTGGTATGTTTTCTCATACTCTTCCTACGTGAGTTTCAGGGCTGACTAGAAATCTTCGAAGCGGATCGGAGACTCGCGCTTTCAGAGGGTGGGGCGTTTACGACCCCGTCGTAGGTCATGAAGGCGTCGGGAGAGTCGTCAAACTGGGCCCCGGCGTCTCTGAAGAGCTCCTGGGCCAGAAGGTCGGGGTGAAATGGCTTTACAGTGCTTGTGGAACCTGCTCCGTCTGCGTCCGCGGACACCAGAATAATTGCCCGAAGCAGCTCAACACCGGCAAACATCGGCCAGGCACACTCCAGCAATATGTCGTAGCCGATTCGAGATACGTCACGAAAATCCCCGACGGGTTACCGGATGCTGAAGTCGCACCCTTGCTGTGTGCCGGTTTGACCATGATGGGCGCGGTTTCGAAGTTGGAAGGCGAGCTCTCTCCCGGCGACTGGGTCGTCATCCAAGGAGCCGCGGGCGGTCTGGGGCATTTGGGCGTGCAGATTGTCTCGCGACTGAGAGGTTACCGAGTCATTGCTATTGATTCAAGTGGCCATGACCAGTTCTGCCGAGACAACGGAGCCGAAGCTTTCATCGATTACACGAGGGAAGACGTCGGCAAGAAGGTCATGGAGTTGACAGGGGAAGGGGCCCACGCCGTCCTGGTGGTGCCTGAGTCGGAAGACGCTTACATCACGGCGCCTAAGCTGGTCAGGTCCATGGGAACGATCGTGTGTGTTGGTTTGCCTCGGAATGACTTTGATATTCCCATACCAGTCACCTTGTGTGCTCTTAAGGGTAAGTGTTCATTGCGTTCTGATTAATGTTCAACAAGCTGACATGACTGATCCACCGCAGCTCTCAATGTCAAAGGCGCTATGGTGGGCACTGAGAAGGAAATGTCTGAGCTGTTAAGGGAGGCTGTCAAAGGTCGCATTCGAGCATCCGTCGAATACTTCCATATCAACCAAACGGAGGAAATCGTAGAGCAGTTGATGAATGGGGAGATGTTTGGAAGGGCTGTTATCACTGGCGTTTGATAGACGTAAACAAGATGTGGCACACATAGGTAGATCTTATGTTTGCCGAGCTCCTGGTATCATAAGAGGACTTCACTCTAAGTGGATAATAAATCCTAGCCGCGAACAAGACACTGTATTCTTGTTTAGCTGATTCTAGTAGTCTTTTGCCGTTGCACCGAAGAGATGGACCCCGGTTTCTAACACCTCAATCTCATCACCAACCTCGACATACAGCCCGGCTCTCTGCTCCTTGGCTTCTTCCAGATCCTGATCCTCGGGTACGCAATGCATTCCGATGTATCCCAGCGCGGACGGGTTTCCTGTCTCGACCGTTCTGTGCTCAATCAAAGTCGCGCTCGGCTGCGGCTTGCCCTTCTTCTTGCCCGCAACTGGATTGTCTGCTTCGAAAGTCCCCGTTTCGAGGTTGACGTTCGGCATCGTGCACCGTGACGTGCGGCAGACAACCGACAACTTTGGCGCCACCTCTGCCCTCGCCTCGTCCGAGACAGCCTTTGGGAGGATTCTGTAGCGTTTCCAGGACTCTTCGGCAAAGGCCGGCGCGCCCGTTATCCAGATATTCGCGCGGAAACGGAGTGCGTCCAGGGGCTGGTTTTCCGGGGGCAAGAGTGCCGAGACGGCGTGCACTGAGGAGAGGGAGTTGAGGTTGACGGGTTGTTGGTCCGTGTAGCCTTGGACTGAAGGCGTTCCTATTGACTTCAGGGGGGCGAGATTTCTGTCGCAACGGGTGAGGGTGTCCGGGGTGCATCGCATCAGCGTCAGGCCGCGTTTCTCCGGGATCTGGAGGTATTTCTTGAGCTTGGGTAGCGCCGCTGCGACGGAGGGGATGTCGCCCAGATCCAATCCGCTGGCCTCGCGGGAGTGGATACCGAACTTCTTGATCCTGATGTTCAGCTTTTCCATTTCTGTCGGCGTGGGTTGAAGAGGTGCCACCAAAAAGACATCCGGCACGGCGGAAGGATCCCAGGTATGAAGAAGGGTCTCCAGTCGTTGAGTCCAGGATGGAGGATCCGGGTCTCTGAACGACAGCACAACGCAGCCGCCGGCCTGCACGAGAGGGTCGCTGGAGTCACTGTCTTTGTGGGGAAGCCATATCTCCGTCTTGATGTGGCACATGCTGGGTTTAGTACGTTGACTGATGAATTTCCACGTCATCGAGCCATTGTCTGGGTCGACGACTTCAGTGGAAATGGCGAAACACCTGTCGTACAGAAAGCCGGTCTTTGTGAGCAACGCGCGGTTGACCTCGATGAAGCCGCACGACTTCACTGGGTGAATGTACAGAGACTTGATGCGGATCGGCCCGTTGGTCTCGGTGTCCTCCGGGGCGGCATATTTGGCATCGAACTGATCCGCCATGTTGCTTGTTGACACGCCGAGCTTCCGGAGATGGCGGAGCTCTCTCCGTACCCTGTTTATGTTGCCATTTCGAAGGACGATAGTTGCTGTCAAGGCCAACAGGAAGACGAGACCGGCAACCAGCTCCGCAACTGGCAAAGCCCCCAACTGACCAAGAAGGTCGCTGAGGAGACCGGCAAGCATCGTTTGGCCGGTTTTCAAGACGGGAGCGTTGATGAAGACCCAATGAAAAATCCAATGCCAACCTGTAAAGAGAATTCCTCTCCGGTATATCGTGGATTGATCCGATCGGAAGCGAATAGAGTTGCCGATTCTCGGATGTCGTCATATCGCGGAAAGACTCCCGCCAATCATTCGGCATCCCGCTGGACACGTCCCCACCGACCGTCAATTCAAGGCGCGATTGACGTTGCCGATGCGCGTTGAGCCGAAGCCGAAGCCGGGGGCCGTTGTTAAGGCGAGACTTTCCCAATTTGACTGAGAGATGTTGGTCGAAGCCAGTACAATCACAATGATTGGCAGAATGGCATCCTTTGTTGCAAATTTGGGTCATTAGCGGGTCTAGTCAAGCGTTCTTTTCTAGTTCATTTCCAACTTCAGCAAGACATGTCATTGTAGGGCGTGTTACCATAAAGAAACATGAGGGAGCGAAAAGTTTGAGCCGACAGATTGGGGACTGGCCAAGAGACATTGACTGGAGAGGGGAACTGGTTTAATGACTCTACGATTGAAATATGATTTGTCCGTCTTCAGCTTAATAGAATGACTCTTGACTTTTCAGCTGCGCAGAATTGCAAAGATCTTGTACTCTCACGACGACTCCATTTCAGCCATGACATCGCGACCTTCAACTCCAAGGGCAATACCTGACCCAGAGCTCGCGACTCAACCTTGCCCCGTCACCCGACAACAAGAACAACATGAGAAGTCTGAACAACCACCCAGCGTGACTGCCGACGCAGTAATCCCTGCTTCAGAGAATAACTACCCAGAAGGAGGCCTCCGAGCCTGGTCCGTCGTCCTAGGCTCCTGGTTTGCCTCCTTCTCAGCCCTCGGCATATCCAACACCATCGCAACACTGCATGCTTACGTCGGCACGCATCAACTCGCCGGGTACAGCGAGGGCACCATCGGATGGATCTTCTCGACGTACATGTTCCTCGTCTTCTTCTGCGGCATCTACGTCGGGCCTCTCTTCGACAAGTATGGGCCGAAGTGGCTCATCCTGGCTGGCACCATCGGCGTGGTAGCAGCACAGATTTTGCTGAGTTTCTCGACAAGTCCGTTTCTACCCTTTAGCTCGTATTTACACCACATCCGCTGACCTTGGTTGATAGAATACTGGCAATTCATGCTCGTCTTCGGCGTCCTCAACGGCTGCAGCGCGTCTCTCCTCTTCACGCCCTCGTTCGCTGCCATCGGCCACTGGTTCTACCACCGCAGAGGACTAGCTACGGGCATCGCATCGACAGGCGGCTGCTTCGGTGGGATCGTCTACCCAATCATCCTGCGTTACGTCTTTGAGCGTGCCGGATGGGGCTGGGCTATTCGGACCATCGGGTTCATCGTGCTGGTCTGCTGCGGCACGGCGACCCTCCTCATCGACACGCGTCTGCCTCCCGCCCCCAACGCTTCGCCCCATCCAGACCTGCGCATCTTACGTGAACCAGCCGTCGCGGTCACCACCGTCGGCCTCTTCCTCTTCGAGTGGTCCCTCTTTATCCCCCTCACCTACATATCCAGCTACGCAATCAGCAAAGGCTTCGACACCGACTTCGCATACCAGATCCCAACGATCCTCAACGCAGGCAGTGTGGTAGGTCGTGTCTTGGCCGGCTGGTGGGGAGACTACGCCGGGCCCTTCAACTCGCATATCGCAGCGCTCTTCCTGAGCTGCGTCGCGTGCCTCGCGATCTGGCTTCCCGCGGGCTCTTCCATGGCGGGCATCCTGGTATTCGTGATTCTGTTTGGTTTCGCTAGCGGCAACAATATCAGTATTAGCCCCGTCTGCATCGGACGGCTCTGCAAGACGGAGAACTACGGCCGCTACTATGCGACGTCATACACGGCGGCCTCGTTCTCCTGTTTGTTCGGTGTTCCGATTGCAGGAGAGATTATTGCGGCGCAAGGCGGGAGTTATCAGGCATTGATAATATTCACTGGCGTCATGTATGCGGCGTCGGTTGTAGCATTCGTGGTGGTGAAAGTCATGCGTGTCGGCTGGAAGCCGTTGGCAATCTATTGACGACGGAGATAATACCTTAATCTAGGAAGAGACACTTTTTGCATATGAGATGGACCGAACTTATGTCCTCGCGCCATGGTTGCTCCTCAATTCAAAGACTATTGCGTTTACGAGCTCGGTTATTCAACTTTTCAATTTAAGGCCTGATTGACCATGTAGTTGATGTTTTGATTCTTCTGTGTCAAGCGACATGCCGTGTCGCAGCTCACTCGCCAGTCGTGTGTATCAGATAGTTAACCGTGCTCAACACCGCATACTTCTTTCAGCTGTTTCCCGTTTAGAACCATGGGCAACATATGATTTGACGTGAATCTGTAGAGACCTAGAAGGAGCCTTAGGCAAACTCAATGCGGTTCAATAATTTTCGATGACTGGCGGGAAAACGTGAATAGCAGTGACTTGCATAATACAAGGGGGTAATACAATTCATCGAGCGTTGGAGTAAGGGCATATATTCAACTAAGCATGTTGAATGGTTCAATCGCTGACGTATTGAATACTTTTTCCTTTCCTATGCATTTAGTACACATTTTTAGGCTGCATCCCTCTAGCATTGTCTTCTTTACACCAAACTTATGATGTAGCGAGGGTCGATGCTAGACAGAGATAGCCTCAATACTAAGGAATGTAGGACTTGTCAGGTAGCAATGACGAAGTCATGAACGTCACTCAAGACTTTGACGACGAGAAAACCTCTGAGAGCGTGCGAAGTCATAGCTCATGATCCTTAGCAACAGAGTGATGGATTCTAGATCAAGAGTGGAAACCACTTCAACCACCTCTCTGGATAGGCGAGCTATCATACCTAGTATGTAGTTGAGCCGATTGAAACACGTGGCACAAAAATGACTGACGGGTGCGTGCTAGTTCCGGTAAGAACGTAGACACGCTCTACACCACCACCAGAATATCTAGCCTTTGAGATCAAGAGTTTCCCCAGACGTCACGAAAGTCACAGAATGTTCCTCCCAAAGACGTGAAACCTAGATACAGGCCCGAGTATATTTGGCTGACAGCCTCATCTAGCAAATATGAATAGTAGCCAATGACGCGAGCGTGATCGAGGGCCCTTGTCGCAAACAACGTGCCACAAAACTCTCATGCCCAGCGATCGAACCAAACTTACAACGAGGGGCTGGTGGTTCGTCTGGTCCCATCCCAGCGAGATCTTGGGTTAACACCGAGAGATCCTGTGAATCGCCGATACCTTACTCAATAACCTACTTACCTTAGTCATTCGCAAATCGAACATTCCCTGGCGCACGGCAAGACGGCTTCTGGAAGCTTGCGAAAAAAAACGCAGGTGGATCCCTATCCTCCCCCCTCACTGACGAGTATCACATTCCAGTTCTGAAATCGAGGTGCACGGGCGATGACGTCGACCGCGGATTTGATGGTCTGAGAGAGACATACACCTGAAGCACGGCCCAGGAATGACGAATGATGGATGACGAAGAATTTTTCTCAACGGTCCTACATACGTTGCCGCTTGCCCGTTGTGGGCGCGTAAGCGTCCAATGACTCGGACGCATTCCTCCGATGCCCAACGGTCGATTTGCATGCCCAGCGTTGTGCCGTGAGACCCTCCGGTGTCACCTCGCCCTCGCGGGCTTAAACGGCGGAGTAGCACCGAGACAGTCTCTCGATCGACACCGGTAGCGCCAGGCCGGACGTAATGTGCGTGTGTGCCTCACAGATGGAATCGTTCAATGTTTTTCTTGCAAAACCGGAAGATCGCAAACACGATGTTTTCCCATGGCTCACGGACGCGATCCAGAACATGGCTTGTTGAATCAGCATGAAGAATCCGATCGCGGGAGGGTAACATCATCGTTTCTCCCGAGGGCGGGATTTGCATCGAACACATCCACCCGGGAACGGAACGGCAGAGCCGCAGGAAAGATGGGAATCCATCAGTCAGCGGAGAACGCCCCGTGCCTGGCTCGTGCTCCCCTCCCATCCCTAGGTACCTGCATCGTGGCTCCCCCTCCCACTGCTACATCGCTGTTTGTGTGCCCCCGTTCATGGGCGGCCTTCACGCCTACGGGCTGGACGGCATTGCAGAGGTTTGGTATCCGCGGGGTGGGTTCAGGGTAGGACCCGGCAGAGTTCCTGCCGGTGATTGTGGGAGAGTTGAGCTCGTCAGCGATACCGATTGGGACATGGAAGCGACAGCCTCTGCGCGTGCAGATTTCCGACCACACGTTGCTGGATTTACTGTAGCAGGTTCTGGTTGTGGTGGGTTGTTGTGGTTTGTGGATGGAGAGACGCGGGAAGAGGGGATAGTGGTGGTAGACGTGCCATCCCACGAGATTGAGGTTTCGATAGCCGTGGTGAAGCGTCGCGACAGCATAATCGCGAACGACATATCACCCCCTTGGATCACGGAGATCCTCCTCGTCGAGACAAGCCACAGCCACGCCCACGCGTCCTCCAAGCTGATTTCCAAGCCCGCCGAGCCCCCCGTCAAGTTTTGGAAGATCATATGGCTAGCCGTCACGCCCGTACCATACTCTCCCTCTCTCAGTCTGAAGTGCGAGCCCAGGCGTTGCCCAGAGATCCACGAACGACAGCATTGGCCCCCAAGAGGGAGTAAGGAGGAAAATCTCCCAGATCAGCGTCAGGGATGACGCCGATTAAACACTGACGGGGTGTGGTTTGTGGACTGATGACTGTCAATGCAGTGGATATCAAAGAGATACAAGCCACGAATGACCAACAGCAAGGGGGGGAATCTCGCAGTCGTCACTGGTCGTCGAGGTTGGTTGTGTCTGAATCCGAAATCTGTCACCCAGGATGTGGCCCGCATTCCTGATTCCCACAGAAGGACACCAAGGTTTTGTCGAGTGACAGGCTGACAGCGGAGCCCCTGTCTCAGCCAGGCACGCCTTTGCTGCGCCATGTGCGTGAGAGACTCACCAGCCAGGTTTCGCCCTGTCGTGAGCTTCCCCCCTCCTCACCCCTTGGAGTCGTAGAGTTTGCGCCGCAGTGTGCTGCCCATGCCATAAGCATCAACTAACAAAACTCCATTCTGGCACTCTGCTGCAGAGTGCAGCCTATTTTCCTGTACACTGCCCTTTTTGCCTTTTGCCCCTTGAATTCCCGCCCTCCCGCAGTCCCTGCGTCCGTCCCTCCTGCCCAGCTTCTGTCCCTCTTTTGAGTAGAGTGGAAGATGGAAGAGCACCCATCCCTGTCCCGATTAACGCAGACAGCCAACCACGACCCCAAATCTTCCCGCGTACCTGAACCGTCAAAAAGCGAGCTTGAAAAGACTACTAACCTATCCGTACATCACGCTTACTCAGTAAAAAAAGACCACCATCGACCCACCAGCCCGGGAAATTCGCAGGTCGTGGCGCGGGCTTGAAATCGCTTGGAATCCAGGCGTGTCGCATGTTTGGGTCCCCTGGGCGCGTCCAATCAGGAAGCCCCACAACGTCGTCCCAGGGGTTCGTTCAGGCACCGAATTGCCGCCCATCCAACCCATCGTCTGCTGGCTGCCGTTCCAGAACATCTGGAGCACCCTGGACAGGACGACGCCCATTGGCCACCGCCAATCTGCCATTCAAACCGTCCTTCGCGGCTCGCCCAATCGCTACGTATCGCGTCCTCCGTACAACCTTAATCCCTTGAGGCGCTGGTCTAACGATCGTCGCCGGAGTCCTCCTCTCTGACGCCCTCGCTGCTTGTTTTTTCTCCGAGGACGATTGCACCCGCCGTAGCCACACAAGCGCCTCCATCTCGGCCTCGACCCAGCTCGTCAACCCCTCGTGATGACTCTCGTGATCCATCGTACGGGCCAAGCTATTGGCTTCATTTTTCTCGTCTTGCAATGGTAAATGAACCACCAGAGTCTCACCAACTCTCACCGTAATCGCGCACCGCTCAGCGCTGGGTTTCAACCCTGAAACTCCACCCGCTCATCTCGGTCCTCGTCCCCTTCAGGAAACCCCCAATGCCCTGGTAGGGTAGCCCACGATGGCCTTCCCCCTGGTCGTA
The DNA here is from genome assembly GCA_014705045.1 of Colletotrichum theobromicola. NCBI lineage: Eukaryota > Fungi > Ascomycota > Sordariomycetes > Glomerellales > Glomerellaceae > Colletotrichum > Colletotrichum theobromicola. Next base: position 60,668 of record JABGLZ010001121.1, read on the forward strand.
AATGCTTAGCATCGATAGCGGCATAGTCAAAATTCTTTAACCCGCAGCACCCGTATCGTACCTGGACGAGTCCGGCTCACCGCTGACGAGTGACCACCAGTGAACCACTCAACGTCCGCCCCTCCCATCGCAGCCATCGCTTCGTCTCTCCGAGGTCCCCCCTCCACCCCTGTCGAGACGAGTTTCGTCACAGCCCATTCATCGTCCCATTCCCTCTTCCCACTTCCCTTCGTCTCTCTTCCATAGTTGCTCTGCTAAACACACTGAACCACCACCACCGCAAAGAAAAAAAACCATCCCATCATCCATCCATCGCATCCCTCCCACTCGCTTTGCCTCACCTCGTCTCACCACACGCACCACCCACGCCAAACGCACCAAAACGCCTCACGACGCAACGCACGGCAACGCACGCACGCCAAGAGATCTGCAAGCTGCACACCACACCCTCCCGTCTCTCCGTCGCCTCTTTAACCACACCTCAACCCGCCACCCATACATCACTTTTTGCCTTTTCGTGTTCCTCTCCCTCCCAAAAGTCTAATCTTTTGTCCATCCTTCGTATCTACACTCAGACCGAGCGTGAGAGAACGTCGTCACCTGCAGCTTGCAGCACTCTCTTTCAATACCCGTGCATATACTACTACACACAAAAACCCAGCTGGTCTGAAAACGCAAATCTTATTCTCGCCATACATATTCCCAATTATCAACCTTCCCACGCCCGCCTGCTTCCGCTCGTCACGCACCGCTCACGCTCCCTCACCCACCCACCGCCAAACCGACACCCGTTCGACTCGTCGCTAGTCCGACGACGACAACTCCACGATCACTCTTTGAAGGAAACCATCAGGAAAAAGGGGAAAACATATCGACCAGAAAGAGAGAGGAATTAGAAGGGGACAAATTCTGAGAGCAGCGCTCCATCCCGATCCGAAACTACAAGGCTGCTATCCTGAGCAGCCTTCCTCAACCTCCCACCAAAAAACACAAAAACAACAAACCAACATGAAGGTCTCACTCGCTCTCCTGACGACGCTCTGCGCGTCCATGGTCTCCGCCGGCGTCGTCATCACCCCCGTGAAGCAGAACCAGGTGGTACCAGCCAACTCTGGCGACTGCTTCTTCGGCGTCACGACACCTCAGGGTTGCGCGTAAGTCTCTCACACTCCCAGTCTCTGTAAATCACACCGGGTCAACTAACACATCACCCAGTCCTTTGAGAAGATCATGAAACCTTCCCACAAATCCAACCGTAATCGCATCGCGATGACCGGGAAAAACGGGACAGGCCGGCCAGCTCGTCAGCCCTCAGAAGCCAGGCTCTCATCGAAGACCCGTCTTCTCACGCCAAGTCACACCAAAGGGCACGACACAACAACAGCCGATGATCCGTCCAACTCTTCTCGACATCGCCAACCCACCACATCAAGCAAGCGATCCACGACACATGTTTCTCTCAACATCCCGTGACGGGTTCACGACCACATCCAAAGCATCAGCATCAGCGGCTCCTTTTCAATAGGCATTTTCATCCAGTCCACGGGGGGAGGACTACCCTTTTTTTTTTTTTTATTG
>JABGLZ010001122.1:824-21285 GCA_014705045.1 Colletotrichum theobromicola
TTTAAAAGGTTTAATAGTAAGTATTATTTTCTTAACCTCTTTAGTACTATTTATAGATATAAGAAAATTATCTATTAAAGTTTTAACTTTTATTATTTTAAGGAAATGCTTTTGAAGTTATTATAATTAATATAATAGGATTTTAAGAGTTATATACTAGTTATATATATAAATATATACTAATAAAATAAATAATAAGACTTATATATAGTATAATACTATATATAAGTTTTCTAATATAGACTTCACTATATTCTACTATATATATTACTAATAAAAGTAATACTTAAGGTATATAGATTCTTATATCTGATTACTATTTACTTATATATAAATAAGTAATATAAATATATATATATATATATATTACCAGGGTTAGGAAACTAGTCACCTAGTATTTAGTCAGACTAGTTAGTCAACTAGTCTAGTCAGACTTAAGTCAACTAATTTAGTTGACTTGACTTGACTAGCCCTAGTCCTAGTCACTATACTAACTTGACTAGCCTAGTCCTAGTCACTTTATAGCTGACTAGTTAGTGACTAGTTGACTTAATTACATAATTATTTTATTAATTAATTATTAGTTATAATAATTATAACTAATATTATATAGTATTAATACTTTAGTTATATAATACTTAATATAAATTAGTAGGGTTTTTATAGCTATAAAATCTATTTTTATATATAATTAATAACTAGTCTGACTAGACTAGACTAGTCTGACTAGCTAGTCTGACTAGCTAGTCTACTAGTCTAGTTAAGTCTAGTCACTTAATATAGCTGACTTAACTTGACTAGCCCTAGTCCTAGTCACTAGGGTGACTTGACTAGCCTAGTCCTAGTCAGCCTGTTGACTTGACTTGACTTAACTAAATCCCAACCCTGTATATTACTTATTTATATATAAGTATAGTTATACTTATAGCTATTAATTATAAGGGCTTAATACTATTAAAATTCTATTTAGACTTATATAGTTTTAATAAATAAGTAAGGGATACTAAGTAAGAAGAACTTTAATAACTAGAGATATTATATAATATAGCTTTTATAGCTAATAAAAAGCTAGAAACTAAAGGTATAAATATAATACTAATTATATAAGCCTCTATCTTTAGAGTATTAATCTTTAAATATATCTCTTCTCTATAGCTAATCCTATAGCTAAAAGGGGCTATTTTAGTTTCTATAGATATCTCTAGTAATTATAAGTATTAGAATATTTCTCTAATTAGTAGTATTTTCTCTACTTAATATATCTTATCTCTATATTATAAGGGTTTAGAAGTAAGTAGTGTAATTTAGATGCTTTAATTATATATAAAAACTACTATTTAATAGTTATTATGTATTATTATTAATATGTAGTATTTATAATATAAATAATATTTATTATAGCTAATTAGTTTATTTAAAAGATAAGATCTTATTAAATTTATATATAGCTTAACTACTTACCTATTAGTTTATTATTAAGTATTTAAGATTAAGTAAGTTAAGTCACCTTATAGATTATAATTAAGCTAGTTAAGTTAACTTAGCTAAATTAAGTAACTTAAGTTTGACTTAATTAATTTAACTAATTAGTTACCTGAATACTAAGTAGCTAGTTTATTAAGTTTAGTCTTTCCTCAATATAAATCTTAAGGAGATAAATTCTTTATTACTATTTCTTATTATTTATACTTTTTACTCTTTTACTATTAAATATTTATATTAATTATAAATAATAAACTTAATTATAATAACTACTCTCATAATTATAAAAAGTATAAATAGGTTTTATATCTTACTATACTTCACTCTACTTTAAGGGTTCCTTTATTTCTAATAACTATTAATATAATTAAGTTTCTTATTTTAAAAACTAAATAAATTATTTAGAAACCCTTTAAATAAGATTAATAACTAAAGTCTTTATAAAGTATTAATATATTTATTATAATTAGAGCTTACTTAGAATATTTATAATATTAAGTTATATTAAATTCACTTATTATTTTAAATAACTTACTTAAGATGTATAAATAGCACTTAATAAGTCTTTTAAAAATATTTAGAGATATATAAAGTAATTTTAATACTAGCTTATATATAAAACCTCTATTTATTAGAATATTAAGCTCTACTTAATTATAGTAATATATAATTAAATACTTTATAATAGAAAGAAGATAATATAAATATAATATAAGTGTTTATATTTTATATAGAAGTATATCTCTAAGTAATTACTATTATGATTATAGCTTTATATAAATATTACTTTAGCTTTAAGAAGTTCCTAAAAACTATAAGTAACCCTAAATAAGTAAGAGAATATTTAGGTTATAAGATATTTCTAATATAAGTAAAAATTAAATAATTTATAATAGAGAGAATAGAATAGTTAAGACTAAAATCTTAATATTCTTTAAAGTATTTAAATATAAATTAGAAGAATTAATTTTAATAGTAAAATAATAATATATAGGTTACTTAACTATAATATTATATCTCTTATAGAGACTAATTTAATACTATTTAATATAATTAATAATTAAAAAATAGAATAGCTTCTTAATATACTACTATAAAGCTTTTGAGAGTAGTATTTAGTTAAATAGAAATATAAATAGGTTTAATTTTTGAGGAATAGTAAAAAGATATTATAAATTATGTTAATAAAATATATCTAATAAACTTATATATACTTTCTTTATATTTTAGAACTATAGTAGTAAGATTATAAATAGTATTTTAAATATAATATTCTAAAGTGGATTTAGCTTCTCTATTAACTAATAATATAATATATACTAAACGTAAGAAGTTTATTAATAAGATTAATAAGTATAATTTAATAATTAATAAACCTTATTACTTTTAAGTAGGGTTAAGAAACTAGTTACTTAGTATTTATAACTTAATTTAATAGATATTTTATTAATTAATTATTAGTTATTAAAACTATAACTAATATTATATAGTATTAACACTATAGTTATATAATATTTAATATAAATTAGTAGGCCTTTTATAGCTATAAAATTCATTTTATATATATAGTTAGTAACTAGTCTAAGTAGCTAGTCTAGTTAGCTAGTTTAACTAGCTAGTTAACTAGTTTAGTTAACTTAACTTAATTAGCCTTAGTCCTTATTACTATACTTACTTAACTAGCTTAGTCCTAATTAGCCTATTAACTTAACTTAACTTAATAAGTTTTAATAAAGTTAGTAATTAGTTTATATATTACTACTATTAGAGTTAGTTTTAAAGACTTTAAAATAAGACTTAGCTATAGCTATTTAATTTCTAAAGCTCTATATATTGAGGGGTATTATTTTATTAGTTATTATAAACTTAGCTCTATAGTCAGTATTAATCTTAGTATTTTAGAGTATACTTAAGAGAAGGTTTTATAATATAAAACTTTATAAATTAAGTAGAATAAAATATATTATAAAGGAATTTAAGTAGTTTACTTATAAAGTAAAGAATAAACTTAAGACTTAGTATAAATAGTATCTTAAGTATATAACTAAAATAAGCTTTTCTATAACTAAAGACCTTATAAAACTATACCTAATATATATCTTACTTATAGTATAAGTTATTTAAGTAAGGTAGTTAACTTTATTAGTAATAAAGCTATTATTAGTAAGGCTAATAGCTATAATAATATAATAAACTAAAGTTAATATAGGTAGTTATTTTAAACTCTTAAGTATATATATTATAAAGCTATTAAACTAAGTACGAACTAAAGTACTTATACTACTTTTCCCTCTACTATAAAAACCCCTACTAAGTAGGTTTGAAACTTCCTTAATATAGTATTAACTATAATACTTAATATAAAATACTTATCTCTCAATATTATTTCCTTTATATTATATTAAGTTAAAATCATTTATACTTTATTATTAGTAGTTTTACTTCTAATATTTTTACTTATTTTACTAATAAATATTTAGATTAATATTAATATCTATAATTATTATATAGTTTTTATAATACTAACGTATAGCTATATAATACTAATATAGATTATCTTTTCTAAATATATTCTTCTAAGTAAAAGTAAATAAAAATATATTATTAATATAAATAGAATTAATTAACTAAAGGTTCTTAATTCTATTATTTTAATTTTCTAGTATTAAAGTATTTAAACTAGAGGCTTTGGACTTTAGTACATATTCTTATAACGTATATACTATTATTAAAAAAGATTTAACATAAGTTAAAGCTTAATATAAGTACTTAATATTTTATCCTTTTTATTTTTTATATTATTTGTAACTAAGTTTTAATAGAAGATAAGTATAATATAAAAGGTTAATTTATAAGGGTTTTTATACTTAAGTATTAATTTAAACCACTATTAACCTTTTATATATAATACTATTATAACTTATAAGTTATATCTCTATTAATATATTCTATTATATTATTACTTACTTATTTAAATTTCTCTATATAACTAGAAAGTTATTTAATTAAATACTTATTACTTATTACTAACTAAAGATCTTACTTTCTTTTATAAACTAACTTCTAAGTAGATATTAATTTATCATTAAGGTTATATATTAAAGTTAAGTTTAAAGTGAAGTATTTTATATATTATAAGTAAAATAACTATTAAAAGTAAAAGTAGCTTAATATAATATAATATTAATACGTCTAAAGGTTTATATATATATATTAAAAGGATTGCTATACTTTAAAATAAGATATAGCTACTTTATAGAGATTTAGATCTTTCTAAAGGTTTCTTTATATTAGCTATATCTTATTTATTTCATCTTTACCTTTAGGAATATAAATAAATTTAAAACTAATAACTAGTTTTAAATATAACTTATTTTCTAAGTTAAGTTATAAACTTAATTTCTTATAATATTTATAATTTTAAGTTTTTATACTTTATACTTTTTACTATTTAAAAGAGAATATAAGTAATATTAAAATAAACTAGTATTAAATGTATTTATAATTTTATTTAAAATATATTAAGCTTAAATAGAAATTATTACTTTTCACCTTTTCCTCTTAAATATATAGTTATTATAATATATTATCTTATAATTATTTAAATAAAAGTAAATATATTTTAATACTATATTATTTCTTTTTTTTTCCACTTTATATTATAAATATTAAACTTAATTAGATTAGTTATTCCTACTTTAATATACTGTGAAATAACAACATACAGTTAACTTATATAAAAAGAATTTATTTTCTATTTATAAAGCGTAGTTACTAATATAATATTATATTATAACCTTATTATAGTATATTATCTAATTAATTTCCTATAAGATAGTTTCATCTCTATCTTTTAAAATAAGTATTTATAGTTTCTTATATTAAGACTTAATATACTATAAAGTATATATTATACTTACTTATAGATATACACTATATATATATACTATATTAATAGTTTAGATAAGTACTTTCCTAATACTTTAGTAAAGAATATATTATTAAGTATACTAAATTATATAATATATATATATAGATAAGTTTCTATATATTTTTAGTTAAATAGTAGTAATTATAATATTACTTCTATAAGTTATAATTATACTACTTAATAGTATATATATAATATTCTTTCTTAATATTTAAGTTCTTTTTAAAAGTAAATAGGTTAATTATAATTCTTATAAATAAATTTCTCTCTTATACTAAGATTCATATAAGAATCTTAATAAATAAAATTATTAAAGATAAGTATATAACTAGCTTAATATAATTAAGGGTAGTAATACTCTTATTATAGTTTTAAATCTTAGCCTAATAGTAACTATCTTAATAAGTCTTATATTATTAACTTTAAGAAGATTTGAATTTTAATAATATATAGTATTTAAATAAGTAACTTAAGAAAAAGCTTCTTTACTTTAATCTAATAATAAGAATTACTATATTTATAATAACTCTAATTATATTCTATTTTAATTAGATAAAGTTATAATTATATTATTTTTATACTTTGAATATTTATTTTATAAGTAGAAAGCTATAGTTTAAATTACTAAATATAGTTCTACTAGTTATATTTAGGGTTAGGAAACTAGTCACCTAGTATTTAGTTAGACTAGTTAGTCAACTAGTCTAATTAGACTTAAGTCACTTAATATAGGTGACTTAACTTAACTAGCTCTAGTTTTAGTCACTATACTAACTTAACTAGCTTAGTCTTAGTTACTTTATAGCTGACTAGTTAGTAACTAGTTAACTTAATTAAATATTTATTTTATTAATTAACTATTAGTTATAATAATTATAGCTTATATTATATAGTATTAATACTATAGTTATATAATAATAACTATTAATTAATAGGGTTTTTATATATGTATATTAACTATAAATCTACTTTTATAATAATTAGTCTAATTAGACTAAACTAGTCTGACTAGCTAGTCTAACTAGCTAGTCTACTAGTCTAGTTAAGTCTAGTCACTTAATTTAGCTGACTTAACTTAACTAGCCTAGTATTAGTCACTAAGGTGACTTAATTAGCTTAGTCTTAGTTAGCCTATTAACTTAACTTAACTTAACTAAATCCTAACCCTAGATATATATAAGGCTAATAATATAAGTTATAGTTATAAAAGAGATAAAGTATTTATATTAAATACTATTATAAGGATATTTCTACTATAAGTAAACTACTATTTATAGTAAGTATATATACTTATAATAATATAGTAGATATATATTTATAAATAGTTAAATAGATAAAAATCTTAATTTACTTATAGATTTTAGTCTCTTCTTAGTAGAAAAGTATATTATAACTATAATATAATATTTCTTTATAATAGTTTACTTAATTAAATAAGTCTTATTATAAAGTTAATTACTTTAATCTATAATATTAGTTTAAAATACTTTAGATTTGTTTTAATACTAAAGTTATAGTTATAACTATACTTATTAAGTTTTTAGTTTTTATTATTTTAATTTAAAAATTTAATTAATATTAACTTTATTAAGAGTAAGTATACTATTAGTTCCCGAGAGTTTTAAATTCTATTAATATTTAGTTTTTAGTATATTTAACTTAATATAGAGTTTAAATTTTTAATCTAATTCTAAGAACTAGAAATTAAGTAGTTATTTTAATTATATCTTCTATTCTAATTAATTAAATAGATTTAAGTTACTTTTCTTTATTTTACTCTATTAATAAAAGCTTTATAGATATAAGGGTATAAACTTAAATTTAAGTATAGCTTCACTAGTTATATTAAAAAATTAGTTTATAGCGTTATGTATATTTTATAGTGCTAGCTCTATTTATATTTATATAAATTATTCTTTTAGAGGTATTTAGTTTTAACTTAGTAATTATTTCTTAAACTCTTAAATAATAATTATTAATTCCTTTAAACTTACTTCTAATAATATAAGTAGAGTAGTTATTATTATATAATATAAACTATTTTAGATATATAAGAAAACTATATAATATAGTATAACTACTATAAAAAAAGTGATAAGTTACTAACTTTTAATATATTAATATTTAGTTATAATAATAAATCTTTATAAAAAGGGTTCTTATAATATATTTATAACATAACTCTTAGGTTCTAACTATATACTCTATAAAAGAATAGTTTAAATAAATATTAAGATAGCTAGCGCTATACTATATATAGAGCTATATTTTATAATAAAAGTTATAATCTTATAAAATATTAAATTTATATTAATATAATATAAAGAAGAAATATAATTATAACTTTATTGAATTAGAGCTAAGAATATAAGTAAAGTAATTACTTAATATAGTAATTCTTATAATTACATTAAATAGGAAAAACTATATATTAAGTTGTTAATATTTCTTTATATAGATATAACTAAATACTCTTTAAAGTTAATAATATAATTACTATTAAGAAATTTAATACTAAGTTAAGATTTAAAATAAAAATAATAAAACTATAAAAAAACCTATAGCTATAACTTTAGTAATTATATATCTAAAATATTTAAAACTTTTAATATATATTCAGAGTATTTAGATTGAATATAAGAAAGTTTTAAAAGTTAGTTAACTTTATAATAAATAATTTATAGATAATTACTTAGGTAAATAAATAATTATAAAGAAATACTATATTATATATTTAATAGATTTATCTACTTAGAATATTTTTAAAAACGTATTTAATATAATATTCTTATATATTTAACTACTTATTACTCTTAGTAATATATTTCTATTATACTTATAGTAAGTGTTTATACTAAGTATAAATAGTTATTCTATATTAATAAAAATATATTTATTATAATAATAATAAAAATAAATAGTTAGTTATTTTTATTATTATAATTAAGAATACTACTTAAAATACTATTACTATAGTTATATAGTTTTTCTTATAATATAATACAATATAAAGAGATAATATATAATATATTTACTTATATATTTAATACTTAAGATAATATACTTCTATAATATAATTAAAAGAGTAGAGAGTAGTTATTAGAATAAATAAAAACTGAAAATATAAGCTATATAATCCTATAATATAGGATTTATTAAATAATATTCAAAACTAAGTGTCTTATAAAAATAACTAAACACTAATAAATACTAACTTAATAGCTAATAAAGAGGTATAAAGTAAGACTTTAATAATGATATTTAGTTTAGTGTTAGATATTTATAACTATTAAGTTATTAACTTTATAGATATCTTTTTATAGCTTTATTTAGTTATATCTTAAAATACTTTATTAATTAAAAGTATAAGTACCTTAGATTCTAAGAATCTAATCTTTTATATATTATAAATAATAATCTCTGTGTATAAACTAATATTTAATTTTCTTATATAGTATAATATTATTTATTTACTATATTTATACTATTTAAAGTAGAAGTAATAGTCTAATTATAAATCTAAGAAGTCTTATTTTAGTCTTTAGATTAATTTAAGACTATATATATATGTATATATATATATATATATATATATTAGAGTATTATAAGCTTTAAACTAAGGAAATAATTAGACTTAATACTTAATATAATATATCTTATTATATTATATATATAGCTTATAGCTTTCTTCTTTAAATAAGTTATCTTTTTATAGAATAATTTAATTAACTCTAAAACTAAGTAATTACTATACTTTATACTAAATAGCTTAGCTAAATACTAAGAAGTTTTATTATAAATAGACTTTAGAGAAATTAAACTTTATAAAATAAATATCTTAATAGAAATTAAAAAGAAGATTTTATTTATGCTACTTAATAATATTAGTTCCTAACTTATTAAATAAAACTAAATAAAATATAATAACTAGGTATTATATTAAAAGGTTTATATATATATAAGTTAAGTACTAATATTAAGACTAAGTTTATCTCTATATTTAAAGTTAAAAAATATTATTTAGACTTATCCTAATACTTTATATTATTATATTAGCTTAATTAGAACACTTTAGAGTATAGTTAATTTTAATAAAGAAGGTAATATTAAAGCTTTACTATATAATTAGTATTATATATATAACTTAACGTTTCTCTAGGTATTTAAAAGAAGATATTAAAAAAGTAATAAAGTGGTAAAATATAGTAATAAAGGTATTAGTTATAATATTATAACGTTTTATATTATAACTTATAATAACACTACTTATAATATATAATTTAATTACTTATAATATTATAAATATACTATATATAATATATAATATTAATAACTCTCTAAGTTTATAATATTAAAGCTTAAAAATAGCTTAAATCTATACTTAAGAATATTTAATCTTATATACTATACTACTTAGACTATTAATAACTATTAGAAAGTTCTTATTTTATTTATATTAACGTTTTATTTTATCTCTATAGCACTAGCTTAAGTAGTAAATAAAATTTATAAGTAGTAACTAGTAAGTAAAGAGTAATAAGTATTAAAGTAATAATATAGAATACTTATTAAATATTATATTAAGTTATTCACTATAAGTAGTTACTTAATATAATACCTAAAGTAAGCTTAAAAAGAAGTAGCTAGTTATTATTAATATTAACACTTTCTAGGTATTTTAATAAAGCTTTTCTTATTTAAATAATATTTATAATATAAAGACTTATATAGAGAAGTATACTATTAATAACTAAGTTTAAAATTTATCTTAAAGCTTTTATATAAGTATTACTAAGCTAATAAAAGAAGTATAAGCTATTAAGCTCTTACTTCCTAAGCCTTAATATTAAACTAAAATAACTAATTACTTAATATTATCTAGAGTATTATACAGATACTACTTAAGAAAGGTAATTTTTAAGATATAATATAACTTTAATATATTATATATATTAAGTTATAATAGTTTAAGATTAATCTATTAAATGTTATATAAAGGTTAGAAGATAAAAGTATTAATAGTAAGTAATTAAATATTAATCCTTAAAAGAAAGTATTAATACTAATATAGAGATATTTAGATAAAGTTATTTAATTATTAGAGGTAAAGTATACTTATTAGAGATAAATAATTAAGTTAATTATCTACTTACTAACGCTTTCTAATAGCTATAAAAAGACTAAATAAAAATTATTTTAATTTAGTAACTTATTATTTCTCTAGCTTATAAGTATAGAGTAACTATATAAACTAATAGTAATAGTATTAAAAATAATAGGTTTCTTAGAGATAAGTTTTAGCTTAAGCTTAAGTAATAGTTATATAATAGGCTTAATAAGCTATTTAAAGCTATAAGTAGATAAACTATAAGTATTCTAAGACTTAGAGTAATAGCTTAAGATATAAATAAAGTTAGTAGTATATTATATTTTATTATAACTTTAAACTTATTTCTACTTATAAAGTAGAAATAAGTTTAAAAGTATAATTTAAACTAAAGCTTATATAATATATAGGTTTTACTTTCTATTTTAAGAGAGTTCTAATAACCTAACTTAAATATTAGTAATTTAAAGCTAACTTACTTAAAAGAGCACCTTTATAGCTTATTATAGTTAGCTTTAGAGTTATATAATATAAGATATAACTTCTTTAATATATATTTAAATAGTTATAATATTATTTATAACTTAAATTATATAGCATCTAGCTAGAGAGAAATCCTAATGTTAACCTGTAATAACTTTACTTTATAACTTTAATTTACTGCTCTTGAAGTAGACTAAAGCTTTAAGATATAATATTTAAGTTACTATATTAAGTCTCTAAATAATATAAATTAATATATCTAAATATAAGTTATTCTTTATTATAAATATTTTAATAATCTAATTACTAATTTACTTAGGTAGATAAAGCTTCTATATAAGTTTACTCTATACTACGTGTGAACACTAAGCTATTAGGATATAACTCCAGCAGCTAATATTATCTTTATATAGCCCTAAAGTTAATCTATCTAGCATTATTATGCTATTTCTCAAGGGCTTATAGGAGAGCTCTCTTAAACCTAAAGCTTAATATATATTATAATAATAAGAGAGGTGTTATTAGGGTTAGGTATATAAGTTAATAGGTAATTAAATAACTATATCGTTCTAGCACTTGATCCTATCTGTTGCACTAGGCGTCAGAGCAATACTCTAGTGTTTAATTTATAGCAGTGGGGTGATTTAAAGAAACGTATAGCTTTAGGGAGGATCTGGCTGGGAGGGCGACGCAGTCAGCAGCAGGGAGTATGGCAGATAAATGCTTTTTAGCACTGTTGAGACGGATGAGACAGGCGCATATGGAGGAGGGAGTCTGAAATCTTTGAAATGAATAGAAGTGAGAGATGAAGTGGGTGGCTTACCTCATATGAAGAAACCCGGAGCGATGCCCTTTTATTCTATTTACACTATGTATGGATGGAAAGCTTTCCTTGAACTTGTGTGACCTAGACTGCTAGCGCTGCTGCGGCCTTTGAAACTACCGCACTATAGTAGCATGGACCTTTGCTCAACATGGTCCATCTCTTCTGTCCTCACTCTAACGGTAACCAGAAGATTACTGGTTAGGTTTAAGAAACCACGTGTGCAATGCGCCTTAGGGGTAGGCCTGTGATGTATATTTTGAGTCTTACCTCTGAAGTTTCGGCGCGTAACAACTCCACGTCCGGTGCCGGTTCTCCACCTATCTTCCGGACCCGCCCGGACCCGGCCTCACACCGCACTGCCGTGACATGTACCCGCCCTACGCGGGCTTCTGCAGACAACTTTCGCAAGGTGGTTTGTTCACCAATATTCAATATCACTTAAGATGTGATGGTGAGACCAGTTGAAAATGGCCTCAATAATAGTCCTTATTCCTCTCTGTCGTTTTTAGGCGGGTGTGCAAGCACTTGCCAAGTCTTCCTTCCATTGCAGTGACTCCACAGTGTTGGTAATGGCAGCGACTCCACTTCGTGGCAGTGACTCGATAGCGGCCACTCGATTACCTGACTGTAGATGGTAGCGACTCCACTGCATGCCCGGCGGGCACGACATTTGGACGCCGCATTTGCTGCTCGCCACGACTCCATTCAGCCTATTCGCCACCTTGGTGGGAAACGTCGTCCAAACCGCTGTCGTTCTTCATACCATGCTACTTAGCTATTCATCTGTAAAATACCGACGGACATGGACTCTCGGTCTTGGAGCCTGCGTCGATTGGGGTGGGTCGAATGATGCATCTCACCGTGCGACTTTGCCCGGGCGCCTTCTTCTCGGACTGAGCGACTCTTCATTATTGCTGCGAACGCGATATGACCCGAACGGCCCCAAACATTCAGATGCAGAGGGCACCGTCAGGGAACCAACCCACTTGCCTTAACCCCCTAGCACCACACTATGATATTTGACTGTCGGCGCGCTTTGCATGGGCTGCGTCCGGCTCAGCTAATTCCCAAGCTCGATATTGTAAATGGAGCAGGAGACTTGCTCTCTGGAGGGTTTCTAGAAACTTGAGCAGTGCCATTCAACTGGCAGTACCCAGAGCGTCAGGCTCGCAAGCAGCTAACGGTGTTTAATCGGTGCCGGAGAGCCGACATAGAATCCTTCCCGTTCCGTCCCGTGGTTACTGGTTACTCCCTCAACTTTGTGAGGTGATCTTTGCGGGCACGTATCTGGGGCGCCCGACTTAGCGGCATCTGATGGGGAGTCGTTTGAAGACGGGAGGGCGCCAACATTCGGCGCAACCGTCCGGGTCCAAAGCGTGCACCCTCAACGTAGCTGTCTGCCACTACAAGTCCCAGCCGCCAACCCCAAAGCCATTCAATAACACAGATGTACAGATGGAACATCACATGCTGACTCTGCCGCTATAAGTTAGTACACACCACTCTCACCTATTAAAACCGGTATATGCCGACCGAAGCCCGCCTGCCACATCAACATTCCCCTTCCAGAGAGACGTGATCTGTCCGCGCGACTCCGTTCAATCTCACCCCGGAAGCCAGCTTTCAGCTTCGTTCGCCGCCTAGTTGAGACTACACATCTCCCGGGTAGGAAATTAGCCAAGAATATTATATAATAGAGGCATCTTCAAGCAGATTTGCGACTTGGTGGAAAAGGATGTAGCTATTCGACGTCTGACTGAGTAGACAGCTCAGGCGTCTAGCGTTCGCCCGATTGCACGAATCAAAGAGTGCGGGGGCACTCAAAATGGCAAGTTACGACCGGTGAGTCCCCCTTGTAATCAGTGACTGGAAATTTTCGTTTGCCAATGATGCGAATGCGTCGAGTCTTGTCTGCCCCCAGAACTGTAGAAAGACCGAGGAGTCATGCCCGTCCTGGCTGTACTCTAGTGCTCACCGAGACCAGTATTTACCTTGACTGTGAATCCGGTATATACCAATCTTGACAGTAATTCCGCACTTGCGGAAGGTAGGTATTGGTCTGATGTGAAGGTAGTGATGGCGAGGCATGGATTGCAGACTTGGTTGCACAGGGGTGCGCTGAGAAGGCGAAGATGTAGGGACTCTACGGCGACCTGAGCCTGCTAATTCACCGAGCAAAGAGGGCGGAAACAATGACTTTGAGCAGAGTGTTGGTGGCAGGGGTCTCTTCACTGGCCTCTGCTAGAGAAGGGAAGGAGAAGATAAGGGAGGGGGCTAGGGGCCGAATTAAGAAGAAGATACGGAGCAAGTAGGAGTAAGCAGGAGCAGGCAGAAGCAGAAGAGGGAGCTACAGTAGAAGAAGCCCCCGTGACGTGTCGGCACCGACCCCACACGAATTGAACTCGGTAGCTACCTACCCTGGCGCCCATGCATACTTGGAATGCGTGTTATCAGACCGAATGACCGAAGAGGAAGTTCCAATCAATAACCCAAGTCGGCAATAGCGATTAACAGCTGGCGAGAGTCCAGAAGGCAGCAACCGACATTCGAATTGAATTAATTGTCCGTTTAAGATGGAAGGTGCCTTTTGCCAAAACCAAGATGATGCGCGGCTATTGCGGCTTTTCGTCTTTAGAAACCCAAGCCCCCCTTCCCATCTCTTTCCTCACAAGACAGCTGCTAGACAACGCCTCTCCCTTCATCCTGTCTCTATTTAATCTTCATATCCGTTCTTTTCTTTTCCTCCCACTACTTCATCCCTGTTAACCCTCTTCTCTCCTTTATTATATAAAAAAGTTTCTTTAGCAAGTGCTTCTTTCTTACCTGGCAGCCTCATAGTACCCATCTCAGCATCAAGACGTCAGTTTCAGAGAACGACCGGCATTCTAAGAAGATGCGGGTAACTTGTGTGCCTTAATGCTGACGTTGTGTTAGACCCTAGATTAATGATTCGATAACGGTGAGAACACCTCTCTTCTCGATCATTGGTGCAACACTTCACTCCTCAATCCCCTCGTTAGTACCTGGTCAACAATTAAGCCGATGCAATACCACTTACCCAACCTCTTCTTCTCATCTCAACCTCCTCCCATCTCAACGTCATCCTACAATCTCGAACGCTTTCTCTCTTCTCAACACCCAATGCAATATCTACTCAACAACCAAATCGATGCAATACCTGCCCACTCCCTTCATCTCATCTCAACCTCCTCTCATCTCGATTCCCTCCAATCTCGATCTGCCCCTGTCTTCTCGACGACCGATACAATATCCACTCGACTACCAAGCCGACGGAAAATCGTCCTCCTCTGATCTCAACCTACTCCTTACTTCTCAACCTCCAATGCAATACCTAGTCAACAACCAAATCGATTTAATATCCTCTCCCCCATCTGAACATCGCCCTCCTATTTCCACAACCAATGTAATAATTCCTCAAAAACCTTCTAATACCTGCTTAAAAACCCCCATCTCCTCGATAACAGGTAGTTCTAATCCTAGATACAATACCTACTCAAGAATCTCCTACTTATTCAATAGACTGGTGCCTTCTCAAAAGCCGATATCAAATTCCTTCGACAACCAATACGGTACCCTCTCCAAAACCGATGTAGTACTCCCTCGACAACGTTTCTCTTCCAGAAACGATGTAATGCTCCCTCGACAACCGATGTAATACCCCGTTCACCCTCTTTTTTCATCCGACGACAATTGCCTCCTCAGATATCAAGGCAATACCTCGACCGACAATTCACTACTTCAGATGCTGATGTAACACTTTAGCAACTGATGCAGTACTCGCGCTACGAAATTGCCATAAACGCTATAGAGAATAATGAAGCAGTGGACGGGAGTTTGCAAGATCGCAGCGGGATACACCTTGTCGTCGGTCTTTTATTGTGCTGAGTACATCTATGCGGAGCAAGGTTGATGATTATAGGCATGTATAGTATCTCTTGTAGGATATGTTAGGATGTTTCTTCCCTTGGTGCGGCATCTTCTCAGAAACCTTTCCCGACTATGGTGCTAGCTACGGAGTGGATGGCTGGACATATTCCCTGAGGTGTAGCAGGGATTAGTACTTGTCTACAGAGAATGGGATCTAAAATAAATTATGCGTTGGACAAGAAGAGAACAGAGAACGACGAGAGAAGCGAGAGCGAAAAATTCCTATTGTTTATCTTGCAGTGAAATGGCATGGCCGGCTGCAGGAGGGGATATTCTGAGAAAATCCAGGCATAGAGAAGAGATTTGAGTTGGCAGCAAGGTACGAATCATAGTTGCTGTTGAATCTTTGGATTCATGTTTCCAGGGGGAACCTTATGATACACTATTGCTAAACAACATACATTGTTGAATGCAGCATGCTACTATTTGAAGGTTATATACTAACATTTCCATGAGGAGCGAAGGTGAAAAGGTTCTGGAGGCGGCAGCAGCTGTGAATCTAAAGGTCCCCAGTCATGACGACATGGACAAAACGAGCGTTCGCAGTAAGGGCGCAGCAATAACGAGATGAGAAGAAGAGCTTCCGAAGCGAACGGAAAGATCAAAGCGGTATTCCCTCTGACCGTCATCTCTCTTCTGTCTTCCGAATAGAGACTATCAGCGCCGGCTTAGACGGAGGTAAACATATCGCAAAAATGTAACAGACATAGAGGGAATAAAAAAAATATGACGAAAACGGCAAGAAAGAGTTATACTAAAGGCCAAACACAGGGGAGGATCATCCAACCCATCACTTGAGCATACGTCATATGATGCGGCTCCTAAACCTGAGAATGCCGAATTGGTCGCATGTTCGCACGCAAAATACAGAACCGAATTGATTACGTTGAATTTGAAGCCGACTTCAATCAGCTTCCTTTTGCAGCAGACGGTGTCCAAGGCTAAAATCAACAATTCAAGTCAGATTCGCTTTGTTGCAGGCAGACAAAGTGCATTCTGCCGAATGGGCCACCCACGATCTACACCAAGAACCTCTTATAACAGCTCAGCTGCAAATCTTAAGAGAAGGACGCAATAATAGTTCTAATGCGTCACTAATATCAAAAGTTTAATGGTCTATATCACCTATAAGTCCAAGAACCAAGTTAAAGAACCTTGTAAATTGGATGGCTGGAAAGCTCGTCGCTGATTCCGACCATGTCATCGGAAGGCAGCCTCTGGATTTTATGTGTGCTTCAGAACAGTTAAAACGGATCTGTAAGTGAACAGCATCGATGCAGGCAAGGCTAGCAGCTGAAAGTTCCTGGACGGACACCTCAGCTGGAAATCATTCTGTGTTACCCTAAATCTTGCCTGTATCTCGCTATAAGGGTCCAAAGCGTCCTAGTTCCAGCTCGCCTGATGCAAACTTTACCCAGATGGTGTGGGTGAGCATTGCCGTACGAGAATCAAGAGATAATCAGTTCTGCTAGGACTTTCTGAAACATAGGAGCATCTCAAGGAGCCTTGCACTGATTCGTAAACTTTATCTGCTCCCATCAGCAAGGATGTAAAGTCACAGGCCAACCATGGACAGTTAATCTCAAAGCATTCGAATGGCCTGCGGAGAGGCATGAATGTTTTAGTCCAGCGTGACACCAGAACCAGAAGCTCGGGCTAGTTCTGTACTGCAATTCTAGGTATCACGAATACGGTCGAAAGCGTGATTGAATCAACGGAACTCAATAAATGCGTTCGTTAGAGCTGCTGACATGGGAGTTGGGTAGCAGTTTGTTACGGTCAGCTATCCGACAGTAGGGTCTACTAACAGAAGTTGGGGATTGACGCGGGGTAAACAGGTTTTATATCATAGTCCTAAGTCGTAGGTCGTAGGCTGTCATAGATCAGTCTTCAGAAGCTAAGGTGATCAGTCTTAAACTTAATAAGTTATTTATAGTATAAGTAAGTTAAAAATATCTTAAGGATAAATATAAAGTTAATTACTAAAGAGCTATAGAAACCTAACTATAAGCTAAGCTTAGGCTATATTATATATAAGGCCTAAACAGTATACTTTATCTACTCCTAGGTGATCACCTAGATATATAAAGTAATTATAATTAGTTAGTATAACTAACTAATCACTAAGCGCTTCTTTCTACGCTCTACTAATTATTCCTTATCTTATTATTATATAACTAGTTCTATAGTTCTTCTATTCTAAGTAAGTCCTTAATATTTCCTATAATCCTATAGTATAAATACCTTACCTTAGCTACCTAACGCCTAAGTAGGTTAGTTAACTATTATCTATACCTAATAAGTTATAATATTAGGTCCCCTCTCTAAAGGTCTTATCCTTAAAACCTAATATAAGTAGGTTATTAGTCCTAGGTTAGAGATCTATTAATTATACTTCCTATTTTACCTATAATACTAATATTATATCAGGTTATATTTAAAAATTAAATTCCACTTCTACTCTTTATTATTATAATTATATATTATATATCACTAAGTTTAGCTTTATTATTAATATACCTTATTTATATTATTATTCTTCTAGGAAGCGCTATAAGTTACTCCCTAGGGGTGAAGTTTATAGTAAATATACTTACTTAGAGAGGTCTTATAATACTATAGCAAATACTATTTATACTTATAAGTCTTCTATATTATTAGTATCCTATTATCTTAGCTAATCTTTTATAGTAGATTATCTATTAGATAAGGCTACTTACTTAGAAGATACTAAAGTAGCTAAAGAAGAGGTATTAAGGAAAAAGGCTACTACCTTATATACTGCATAGGCTAAGTTAGATAAATCTATAGCGCAATTAGATTATTTACATAAATAGAAAAGGATAATATTTCAGAAAGGTTAGGAGGTTATAGAAAAGGAGCTAGTAATATCTCCTATATTAGAAGTTTAGTTTATAAGTAGTTTTAAGGTAGTAAACTTAGATACTATCCTTAATAACTAAAATCCTAATACCCCTAATTTCTTATTAAGTAAGTCTTAATTAACCTCTAATATTCCTAAGTAAATAAATAGTTTTCTTTATTATAGTCTATCTACTTCTATTAGTAGTTAGATATATCTATAAGGATACTTAATCTATTAATACTTTTATAATATAATTAGGATAAGTATAACTAGCGCAAGCGTTATTCCTTATTCTTAATATTATTACTAATATTATATAAGTTTATTAGTTATATTTATAATATTCTTAGCTAGTTCTTATATATTATCTTTATATTTATACCTTTTCTACTTAATAAAGTACTAAATTCCTTATAGTTCTTATATATAGTTAATAATTTGTTTAACTTTATATTCTAGTTTATTATCTTCTATAATAATAAAGTTATTTATTTATAATCCTTAGGGTGCTAGTTTAAGAAGTGAAATATAAAAGGTTAGATAACACTTTATTATATTAAGTAGATTAAGTTTAAAATTAACTAGTGAAATTTATTTAAGGATTTTAAAAGGTCTAAGTTTTTTATAGTCTAATTTATTATTTAGTCGTTTAGTTTTAATATTTCACTATATAAGGTAGGCGCTATCTCCCTCTTTTAAAGTTAGTCCCTTAATCCTTTATTTATTACTGAAGTACGTTATTCGTTTATATATAAATTTAAGTTCTTTATATATATTATCTTAGATATCCTTAATTTATCTAATTATAGCTACAGCCCTAATAGCTACTAAGCTAGATAATAGTTCTCTATATACTATTAGTTTAAATCTATAGTTAAAGTAGAAGGGGGATTCCTTAGTACTTTCTCCTACTACGCTATTATAGGTAAACTAAGCTATTAGTAGAAGTACTACTTAGTTATTTTAGTTATAATTAATATAAGTATAGAGGTAGGTTTTAAGGATTTAGTTAATTCTTTCTATTTATCTATTAGTCTATAGGTGAAATGCAGTAGATATTAATTATTTAATACTAAGTTATACTATAATTAACTTCTAGAATTTAGAAGTAAAGATCTTATCTCTATCTAATATAATTTCCTTAGGTGTTCTATAATTAGTAATAATATTCTTAAGGAATATATAAGTAAATTCTTTAGCGTTACTTACTTCCTTATATAGAATAAAGTAGATATACTTTATAAGTCTGTCCATAATAATAAGAACGCTATTATAGTAGACTTCTATAAGGAGTTCTTAAGATTTTAGTAATTTAATAATAAAGTTAAGTAATATAGAGTACTAAGTAGTTTAAAGTATAAGTAAAGGTTATAATAATCTATAAAGTTAATATTAAAATAGTTTACTTTTTAAGCAGACTTTATAATCCTTAATTACTTTTATAATATATTCTCTAGTAACCTTATCTCTATATTATTATCTAAGTTATTTCTAGGTCTTTATAATTCCTTAGTAACTATATATAGGTAATAAATAGAATTCCATAATAGCTTTATTATCTAGGATATTAGTTAGGCTAGCTATAAACTATCTAGCTATTATTAAGAGTTTAGTTACTAATATAATATCTCTATTCTTATTATATTTAAGAATCACCTAAGTTTCTTCTAATATTAGAATATTATAGTCTAGTTATTAGCTTAAAGCGTTAGCTCTACTGTTTTCTAATCCTTTCTAATAGATAATTTAGAAATTAAATTCTAAGAGGAATTCTAACTATCTGATTTATTATTTATTAAGCACCTTTAATATTATAAA
>JABGLZ010001122.1:35282-67502 GCA_014705045.1 Colletotrichum theobromicola
ATTACTTACTTCTTTATATAGAATAAAGTAGGTATACTTTATAAGTTTATCTATAATAATAAGAATGCTATTATAGTAGACTTCTATAAGGGGTTCTTAAGACTTTAGTAATTTAACTATAAAGTTAAGTAATATAGAGTATTAAGTAGTTTAAGGTATAGGTAAAGGTTATAATAATCTATAAAGTTAATATTAAGATAGTTTGCTTTTTAGGTAGACTTTATAATCCTTAATTACTTTTATAATATATTCTCTAGTAACCTTATCTCTATATTATTATCTAAGTTATTTCTAGGTCTTTATAATTTCTTAGTGATTATATATAGGTAGTGAATAGAATTTTATAATAGCTTTATTATCTAGAATATTAGTTAGGCTAGTTATAGATTATCTAGCTATTATTAAGAGTTTAATTACTAGTATAATATCTCTATTCTTATTATATTTAAGAATTATCTAGGTTTCTTTTAGTATTAGGATATTATAGTTTAGTTATTAGCTTAGAGCGTTAGCTCTGCTATTTTCTAATCCCTTCTAATAAATAATTTAGAAGTTAAATTCTAAGAGGAATTCTAACTATCTGATTTATTATTTATTAAGCACTTTTAATATAGTAAAGTGTGCTAAGTTCTTATAATCTATATATATAAGTATTTTATAGATAGTTCCTAAGAGTTTAGGTCTCTATTCTTTAAAAACTTTTATAATTACTATAAGTTCTTTATTATAAATCTAGTAGTTAAGCTTTAGTTTGTAAAGTTTATATAAGAAGAAGGTATATAGGTGTAGTTATCCTTTTATATTTTATTAGAATAGTTATACTCCTAAAGTGAAGTTAGAAGTATTAGTCTTAACTTTAAATTAATTCTGTGGGTTAGGAATTATTAAAACTAGTTTATTAGTAATATATTCTTTAATTTTCTTAAAAGCAGTCTCTTAGGTTTTAGTCTATTTAAAAGGTTAATCTTTATAACTAAGATCTATAAGTAGTATGTTAATCTTACTATAGTACTTAATAAATTTCTAATAGAAATTAATTAGTCCTAAGAAACTTTAAACGTCCTTAAGGTTTTTTAGTATAAGCTATTCTTTAATTATTTTAACTTTATTTTTAGATATATAGATATATCTAGGGGTAATAATAAATCTGAGGTATTTAACTTATTATATATGAAACTTACTTTTCTTAAGTTTAACTAATAATTTAGCTTTTTGAAGTTTTTATAATATAAGGTATATATATGCTTTATATTATTTAAGTGTTAGGGAGAAGATAAGGATATTATTAAGGTAGATAATTATAAAGATATTTATATATTTTTATAGAATATAGTTAATTATATTTTAGAATATTATAGGTATGTTAGTAAGACTAAAAGGTATTATGAGGTATTTAAAATATCCTTTATATATTTAGAATATAATCTTCTATTCTTCTCCTTCTTTTATCCTTATAAGGTTATAGGCTCCCTTAAGGTTAAGCGCTATAAACTAGTTAGCTCTATAGAGGAGTTATTATAGTTTATTAATAAGTAGTAGTAGGTATTAATTCTTAATTATTATATTATTAAGTATATAATAGTTAATATAAAGTTATAGTTTATTATTCTTTTTAGGTATAAATAGGATTAAGCTTCCTATTAGTGATATTAATTCTCTAATATATCCTTTCTTAAGGTTTTCTTTAAGATACTTATTAAGTGCTTATATCTCTATTAGGTTAAGTCTATAGATTTTATTAAATTTTAGTTTTTTTCTTTTTTTGAGGGGTATTTTATAATTAAAGCTAGTGTGTTTTAGTAGTTTAGTTTTTAGTTCTTTTATAAAGAGTTTATTATATATTTTGTATTTTTCTGGGATAGATAGAATTAGATCCTCCTTTTTGTTAAGGTTCTTTGTTGTTATTAGTTGTGATATGCTTTCCTTTGTTTTAAGGAAGTAAATATAGCGTTTTACTGTTTATTATTTAAGTATATTTAAAGCTTAGGTTCTATAGGGCTACTTAGGGATTATGTTTTTGTTTTCTTATTAGAGTTAGCTTATTCTCTAATCTATTTATGGGTTATTCTTTTTTAATTATAGTATTCTTAATATAAGATTATATACTCTAATATCTGTGATATTAAGTTAGAGTTATTTATTTTGATTTAGGTAACTTATTATAAGGGGTGTAGTTTTATTTCTAATAGTTCCTCTTTTATATTAGACTTGTTCTCTTTTTATATTACTGAGCTAGTAAGGGTGTTGTTTTATATATTATAGTGTTTATAACTTATTTACTATCTGTAGTGATATAAAGTTTCTTTCTGATCTACTATTAATTAGTGTGATTACTATTATATTATTAATTATTACCTATAGTTATAGGTACACCTTTTAGTCTAGGGATATTAGATATATAGACCTTATTATTCTTATCTATCTTAGTTTATTATTAGTAGGTAAGTTTAGTTTTTTAACTGCTTTAATCTTTTAGGGTATATAATTTATTTCTCTTATTATTATGCTTTTATAAGGCTGTTCTTATAGATTCTGAGTTATAGTGGACTAGATCTATACTTTATGATTCTCTAGGCGTGGGCTTTTTCTTAATAGTACGTAAGATATTTGTTGCGCTGGTATTTATCTTATTATATATTTTTGTTATATATATATTTTATAGGGTATTTTAGGCTTAGTGTGAAGGTTATAAGGTTCTTATTAAACTTATGTATTTCCTAGCTAGTGAGGATATATTCTTAGTATATATTCTTTATAGGTGTGTTATTATACTTATAGGGGTAGAAGTAGTTCTTATATTTGTCTCCTGTGTGGGTTTTGTATTTGTTGAAGAAGTATTAGGCTTAGAAGAGGTATTAGTGTTCTGGGTCTATTATCTTAAGGTAGGGGTGGTTTTTAATATGAAGTTGTGGTATATAGCCTTTTTGTTGCTTAGAACCTGAGATTCTAAAGAGTTTAATAGATTATTTATCCTTATAGGGTTTAATTTATTTATATATAATACGTTTATTTATGTTATCTTTTTCTTTAGACTCCTCTTTAGAGCTAGTGTTATTAATATTAGGGGTAAACCTATAGGTGATTTCTACTTAAGTATATTATTAAGTAACGTTGTGAGGTTTATCTGAGTTATAGGGTGAACTTTCTCCTTCTCTGAAAGTCTAAGTGTTTATAAGTTTAAGTAGTTATTATTCTTCTATTAGGTTATATTAGTGGTTTGGTTTTTTGTTAGATTCTTATTCTTTAAGTTTTTAGTTAACTTGTTTGATCTGTGTTGGGTTTCTGCGTGCGTGCTTTTATCGTTCTAGGTGTGCGAGTATAGCACTAAGTTATCTTTCCTATATTAGGTTATAGGGCTTATCTTAGATTTGATCTAAGTAAGCTAGTTTGGCTGCTTATAGGCGTGTGATTTTTTATTTATTATTATTCTTAAGCGCTTGTTTATATGCTTATTATAGTGTTAGGGAAGTGCTAGTGGAGGCTAGTTGTTACACTTATAGTATTTTATTGAGTTATTTAGGGGTCTTTCTAGTGAGCCTGCTATTACTTTAGTAGACTATAGTGAGGGTTTTATTTTTTGTTTTAGGGATTATTATGTTATATTTGGTATGTCTATAGTTGGGGTTATGAGGGTAGTATCCTATATTCTCCTTATTACTCCTGTAGGTGAGGTATTTGTTGTTATAGTATTTAGTTTATGAGAGTGTCTTGTGAAGTACCTTATTAGTTATACTGACTTATTTATTTTATTTAGGTATAGGTTGCTACTTTTATTTCTTAGGCTGGTAGTATTCCTTAGTAATATGTCCTTACTTATTATAATTAAAATACTTAGGATTTTATAGTTTCTTGTTGCTGTTGTTTTTAGTAGTAATACTAAGATTTATAGGTCTGCTGTGATGTCTATAGGTAGTACTCTGTTACGTATTATAGTTATTGTGAGGTTGATTATTATTGCGTGGTGGGTTGTAGTGGTGCATCTGGTTATTTATTCTAGGCTGCTATTAGTACTTACGGCTTATGTTAGCTTTTTAGTGTTGTTCTTATTCTCTTTTATAGTGTTAGTTATCTTACTTAATAGCATACTTAATATAGTTAAGGAAGCTAAGTGGTTTGTCCACTTTGTTAAGCTTATTTTTTATATATCCCTTAAGTCTTAGGTAAAAGTGTTACAACCCATTATATATAGATAACAGTTAACTAACCCACCTAGGCGTTAGGTAGCTAAAGTAAAGTATTTATACTATAGGACTATAGGAATATTAGGGACTTACTTAGAATAGAAGAACTATAAAACTAGTTATATAACGATAAGATAAGGAATAATTAGTGGAGCGTAGGAAGAAGCGCTTAGTGATTAGTTAGTTATATTAACTAATTATAATCACCTTATATACCTAGGTGATCACCTAGGAGTAGATAAAGTATACTGTTTAGGCTTTATATATAGTATAGCCTAAGCCTAGCTTATAGTTAGAATTCTATAGCTCTTTAGTAATTAACTTTATATTTATCTTTAGGATATTTTTAGCTTACTTATACTGTAAATAACTTATTAAGTCTAAGACTGATTACCTTAGCTTCTAAAGACTGATTTATAATAGCTTATAACCTATAACTTAGGACTATAATATAAAACCTATTTACTACGCGTTAATCTATAACTTCTATTAGTAGACCCTACTATTAGATAGCTAACTATAATACTTTAATTATTTCTGTTTAGTAAGTTAACTATTAACGCTTACTAAATAGTATAGATAAGATATCTTCCTACGCCTCTATTAAGTCTCTTACTCTTAGATCTTTATCTACTTTAGGAGGATAAGCCTCTTAGAGTCTAGCCTAAGAACTTAGAGATTAGAAAATAAAAGATAACTTAGATAGTAAAGATAATACTAAAGAACTTAAGCGCTAGCTTAAAAAAACTAATAGTAACTTTAAAGAGATATAGCGTATATTTAATAAAAACGTAGTAGCTCTTACTAAACTTTAGGTACACGCTAAATAAGCTTATACCCTAGAGGAAGAAGTATAAACCCTCTAAGCTACTACTAACATTATTATAGCTCTAATAGAAGGATAAGACTATCTTAAGTTTATACTACTAATCCCCTTTAATAGGAACCCTAAGAAGCTTAAAAAGTACCTAATATAAGTCTATATATACTATACTTTCTATAATAATAGCTTTAGAAATAAAATAGAGTAAGTAGTCTATATTACTACCTTTCTATAGGAGAAAGCTTTAATATAGTTTAAACCCCTCTAGAATAAATAGTTAAGTAAAACCTTAGACTAATATAGCTAAGAAGTTAAGAATATCTTCTATAGTTTTATAGGCTATAAGTAAGCTTTATGATCTATATTTTAAGAACTTAATAAAACCTAATAAGTCTAAAGAGAGCTAAGATAACTTTATTAGATAGGATTAGCTTCTACCTATATAGCTAAGTTCTGCTAAATTATCTCTATACTTAACCTTATAGAAGAAAGTAAGGTTAAAACCTTTTATTTAGGACTTAAGGGATATATAAAGGATAAACTTAATAAGGTGGATAAACTACTTAGCTTTCTTAACTATATTAAGTATACTATTAAGTAAGATAACTAATATTATAAAAGAGAGTAAGAATAACACTAAGAAGCTAATATAGGCTGTAAGTACTAATAGTAGCCTAAAATAAATAACTAGATGCACTATTATAACCTACTGCGTAATAATAATTAACCTTATAATAACTATAATATATAATAGAGTATTACCTATAGATACCACAGTAGACCTATAGATCTTAGTGCTGCTACTAAGGATAACAGTAATAAAAAGCTATAGAACCCTAAATACTATAACTATAATAAGTAAAGATATATTGCTAGAGAATATTAACAGCCTAAGAAGCAAAAATAGCAGCTTATACTAAAATAAAATAAATAAGTTAGTATAATAACTAGAACCCCCTATATATCTATATTATAGACTAAATACTATAATAATAAATACCTCACCTATAGAAGCAATAAAGAAAACATAAGATACTACCCTTATAACCCTAACTACAGACGCACTAGTTACAATATAATAATCCCTGAAATAAGAACTAAAACCCTCACTATAATCTACTAGAGTAACAGCAGACTCACTAGAAAGACCTCTAAATAACTTAATAAGATATTATAAGTTTAATAACTAGCCTCTACTAATACTCCCCTAACACTACAGTAAGTATATAAATAGGCACTAGAGGATAATAATAAACAAAAAATTATATACCTATAAAACACTAAACTAGCTTACTTAGATTAAATCTAAGATAAACCCTATAACCTAATATAGGAAAGATAACTTAGTACTATACTTATATACTTAGAACGATAAAGATATACATATAGAAACCCTGCTTAAATTAAGTAAATTAACTAAGAACTAGAAAAATAAAGCTAGGAAGAATCTAATAAAGAACTAAACTACTAATATAACCTAATAGAAGAATAATAACTACTTAAACTTATAAATACTTAGACTTTTAGAGAAGGAGAAAGTTCACCTTATAACTTAGATAAACCTTATAATATTACTTAATAATATACTTAGGTAGAGATCACCTATAGGTTTACTCCTAGTATTAATAACACTAGCTCTAAAGAGGAGTCTAAAGAAGAAGATAATATAAATAAATATATTACATATAAGTAAATTAAACTATATAAGGATAAATAATCTATTAAACTCTTTAGAATCTTAGGCTCTAAGTAATAAAGGGGCTATATACTATAACTTCACACTAAAGATTATTTATACCTTAAGATAATAGACCTAAGATATTAATACCTCTTCTAAGCTTAATACTTCTTTAATAAGTATAAAAACTATACAGGAGATAAGTATAAAAACTACTTCTACCCCTATAAGTATAATAATAAACCTATAAGGAATATATACTAAGAATATATCCTCACTAACTAGGAAATATATAAGTTTAATAGAAACCTTATAACCTTTATACTAAGTCTAAAGTACCCTATAAGATATATATATAATAAGAATATATAATGGGATGAATACTAGCGCAACGAATGCCTTATATACTACTGAGAAAAGGCTTAAGCTTAGAGAATTATAAAACACAAATCCAGTCTACTGCAACTTAGAATCCACAAAAACAGCCTCATAAAGGCATAATAATAGGGGAAATAAATTATATACCCTAAGAAATTAAAGCAGTTAAAAAACTAGACTTACTTACTAATAATAGACTAAAACAGATAAGAGTAATAAGATCTATATATCTAGTATCCCTAGACTATAAGGTATACCTATAACTATAAGTAACTATTAATAACGCAACAGCGATTGCACTAATTAATAGCAGATCAGAAGGGAACTTTATATTACTAAGGATAGTGAATAAGTTATAAACACTATAGCACACAAAACAACACCTATACTAGCTTAGTAATATAAAAGGAGAATAAGTCTAATATAAAGGAGGAACTATTAGAAATAAAACTACACCCCTTATAATAAGTTACTTAAATTATAATAAATAACTCTAACTTAATATTATAGATATTAGAGTATATAACCTTATATTAGGAATACTATAGTTAAAGAAGAATAACCTATAGATAGATTAGAGAACAGGCTAACTCTAATAGGAAAATAAAGATATAATCCCTAAGTAGCCCTATAGAACCTAGGCCTTAAATATGCTTAAATAATAAACAGCAAAACGCTATATTTACTTCCTCAGGATAAAGGAAAGTATATTATAACTAATAATAATAAAAGACCTTAATAAAAAGAAAGATTTAATTCTATCTATCCTAGAAGAGTATAGAGTATATAATAAACTCTTTACAGAAGAACTAGAAACTAGACTACTAAAACACACTAGCTTTAATCATAAAATACCCCTCAAAAAAGGACAAGAGCTAAGATTTAATAAAATCTATAGACTTAATTTAATAGAGATATAAGCACTTAATAAGTATCTTAAAGAAAACCTTAAGAAAGGATATATTAGAGAATTAATATCACCAGCAGGAAACTTAATCCTATTTATACCTAAAAAGAACAGTAAATTATAACTTTATATTAACTATTATATACTTAATAATATAATAATTAAGAATTAATACTTACTACTACTTATTAATAAACTATAATAACTCCTCTATAGAGCTAACTAATTTATAGCGCTTAACCTTAAGGGAGCTTATAACTTTATAAGGATAAAAAAAGGAGAAGAATAGAAGACTATATTCTAAATATATAAGAGATATTTTAAATACCTTATAATACCTTTTAGTCTTACTAATATACCTATAATATTCTAAAATATAATTAACTATATTCTATAAAAATATATAGATATCTTTATAATTATCTACTTTAATAATATCCTTATCTTCTCCCTAATACCTAAATAATATAAAGAATATATATACCTTATATTATAAGAACTCTAAAAAGCTAAACTATTAGTTAAACCTAAGAAAAGTAAGTTCTACACATAATAAGTTAAGTACCTCAGATTCACTATCACCCCTAAGCACGTTTATATATCTAGAGATAAGATTAAAACGATTAAAGAATAGCCTATATTAAAGAACCTTAAGGATGTTTAAAGTTTCCTAGGACTAGTTAATTTCTATTAGAAATTTATTAAGTACTATAGTAAGATTAATATACTACTTATAGATCTCAGCTATAAAAATTAACCCTTTAAATAGACTAAAACCTAGGAAATAGCTTTTAAAAAAATAAAGGAATATATCACTAGCAAACCCACCTTAATAATTCCTAATCTACAGAATTAATTTAAAGTTAAAACTAATACCTCTAACTTCACCCTTAGAGTATAACTATCTTAATAAGACGCAGAAGGATAACTATATCTATATACCTTCTTCTTACGTAAACTCCACAGACTAGAGCTTAACTACTAGATTTATAATAAAGAACTTATAGTAATTATAGAAGCTTTTAAAAAATAGAGACCTAAACTCTTAGAAATAGTTTATAAAGTACTTATATATATAGATTATAAGAACCTAATATACTTCATAATATTAAAAGTGCTTAATAAATAATAAATTAGATAGTTAGAATTCCTCTTAGAATTTAACTTCTGAATTATCTATTAGAAAGGATTAGAAAACAGCAGAGCTAACGCTCTAAGCTAATAACTAGACTATAATATCCTAGTACTAGAAGAAACTTAAGTAATTCTTAAATATAATAAGAATAAAGATATTATATTAGTAACTAAACTCTTAATAATAGCTAAATAATCTACAGCTAGCCTAACTAATATTCTAAATAATAAAGCTATTATAGAATCCTATTTACTACCTATATATAGTCACTAAGGAATTATAAAAACTTAGAAATAACTTAGATAATAATATAGAGAAAAGGTTACTAGAGAATATATTATAAAAGTAATTAAGGATTATAAAATATACCTAAAAAGCAAACTATCCTAATATTAACCTTATAGATTATTATAACCTTTACTTATACCTCAAACCACCTAGTACTTTATATCACTTAACTTTATTATTAAACTACTGAAGTCTTAAGAACCCCTTATAGGAGTCTACTATAACAGCATTCTTATTATTATAGATAGACTTATAAAGTATGCTTACTTTATCCTATATAAGGAAGTAAGTAACACTAAAGAATTTACCTATATATTCCTTAAAAATATTATTACTAATTATAGAACACCTAAGGAAATTATATTAAATAGAGATAAAATCTTCATATCTAAATTCTAGAAGTTAATTATAGTATAACTTAGTATTAAATAATTAATATCTACTGTATTTTACCTGCAGACTAACAGATAAATAGAAAGAATTAACTAAATCCTTAAAATATACCTCTACACCTATATTAATTATAACTAAGATAACTAGGTGGTACTTCTATTAATAGCTTAGTTTACCTATAATAGTATAATAGGAGAAAGTACTAAGGAATCCCCCTTCTACCTTAACTATAGTTTTAAACTAACTATATATAGAGAACTATTATCCAGCTTAGTAGTAATTAAGGCTGTAGCTATAATTAGATAAATTAAGGATATCTAAAATAACATATATAAAGAACTTAAATTTATATGCAAACGAATAATGCACTTCAGTAATAAATAAAGGATTAAGGGACTAACCTTAAGAGAGGGAGATAGCGCCTACCTTATATAGTAAAATATTAAAACTAAATAACTAAATAATAAATTAGACTATAAAAAACTTAAACCTTTTAAAATCCTTAAATAAATTTCACTAGTTAATTTTAAACTTAACCTACCTAATATAATAAAATATTATTTAATCTTTTATATTTCACTTCTCAAACCAGCACCCTAAGGATTATAAATAAATAACCTTATTATTATAAAAGATAATAAACCAGAATATAAAGTCAAATAAATTATTAACCACATATAAGAACCATAAGGGGTTTAATACCTTATTAAATAGAAAGAGTATAAATATAAAGATAATATATAGGAACTAGCTAAGAATATTATAAATATAACTAATAAACTTATATAATACTAGTAATAGTATTAGGAATAAGAAATAATACTTATGCTAGTTATACTTATCCTAATTATACTATAAAGATATTAATAAATTAGGCACCCTTATAGATATATCTAACTACTAACAGAAGTAGATAGACTATAATAAGGAAAACTATTTATTTACTTAGGAACACTAGAGGTTAACTAAGACTTACCTAATAAGAAATTAGGGGTATTAAGATTCTAGTCACTAAGGATAGCGTTTAAGTCTACTGCCTTAAAACTACCTATAAACTGAACCTCTAATATAGGAGATACTACTAGCTCCTCCTCTATAACCTCTTAACCTTTCTGAAACACTATCCTTTTCTGCTTGCGCAAACGATCTAACCACGCTATAGACTCGTCTAACTCAGCCTGCGCAGCACATAAGGCAGTAGCCTTTCTCCTTAATACCTCCTCTTTAGCTACTTTAGTATCCTCTAAGTAAGCAGCCTTATCTAATAAATAATCTACTATAAAGGATTAGCTAGATAATAGGATACTAATAAGGTAGAAGACTTATAAGTATAAATAGTATCTACTGCAGTATTATAAGACCTCCCTAAGTGAGTATACTTACTATAAACTTCACCCCTAGGGAGCAATTTGCAGTACTTCCTAAAAGAACGATAATATAAACAGGGTATATTAACAATAAAGCTAAACTTAGTAATGCGTAATATATAATTATAATGATGAAGAGTAGAAGTAGAATTTAATTTTTAAATATAACCTAATATAGTGTTAGTATTATAAGTAAAACAGGAAGTATAATTAATAGATCTCTAACCTGGGACTAATAACCTACTTATATTAGGTCTTAAGGGTAAGACCTTTAGAGAGGGGACCTAATATTATAACCTGTTATATATAGATAATAGTTAACTAACCCACTTAGGCGTTAGGCAGCTAAAGTAAGGTATTTATACTATAGGACTATAGGAATATTAGGGACTTACTTAGAACAGAAGAACTATAGAACTAGTTATATAATAATAAGATAAGGAACGATCAGTAGAGCATAGGAAGAAGCGCTTAGTGATTAGTTAGTTATACTAACTAATTATAATCACCTTATATACTTAGGTGATCACTTAGAAGTAGATAAAGTATACTATTTAGGCTTTATATATAGTATAGCCTAAGCTTAGCTTATAATTAGGATTTTATAGCTCTTTAGTAATTAACTTTATATTTATCCTTAGGATACTTTCAGCTTATTTATACTGTGAATAACTTATTAAGTTTAAGACTGATCACTTTAGCTTCTAAAGACTGATCTATAATAGCTTACGACCTATAACTTAGGATTATAATATAAAACCTATTTACTATGCGTTAATCTATAACTTCTATTAGCAGACCTTACTGTTAGATAGCTAACTGTAATAAAAAGGTCTTAACCTTACTTTCTTCTGTGAGGTTAAGTATAGAGATGATTTAGTGGAATTTAGCTGTATAAGTAGAGGCTGATTTAGTTTAATAAAGTTGTTTTAGTTCTCTCTGGGCTTGTTAGGTTTTATTAGGTTCTTAGAATATAGATTGTAGAGTTTGTTTATAGCTTATGAAGCTGTAGAAGATATTTTTGATTTCTTAGCTATATTAGTCTAAGGTTTTACTTAACTATTTGTTCTAAAGGGGCTTAAACTATATTAGAGCTTTTTTCTATAGGAAGGTAGTAGTATAGACTACTTACTCTATTTTATTTCTGAAGCTATTATTATAGAAGGTGTAGTATATATAGACTTATATTAGGTACCCTTTAAGCTTCTTAGGGTTTCTATTGAAGGGGATTAGTAGTGTGAGTTTAAGATAGTTTTATTCTTCTATTAGAGCTATAATAGTATTAGTAGTAGCTTAGAGGGTTTATATTTCTTCTTCTAGGGTATAGGCCTATTTAGTGTGTGCTTAGAGTTTAGTGAGGGCTATTAAGTTTTTATTAAATATATACTATATTTCCTTAAAGTTATTATTAGTTTTTTTAAGCTGGTGCTTAAGTTCTTTAGTGTTATCTTTACTGTCTGAGTTATCCTTTATTTTCTGATCTCTAAGTTCTTAGGCTAGATTCTGGGAGGCTTATCCTCCTAAGGTGGATAAAGATCTAGGAGTAGGAGACTTAATAGAGGTGTGGGAAGATATCTTATTTATACTATTTAGTAGGTATTAATAGTTAACTTATTAAATAAGAGTAATTAAAGTGTTATAGTTAGCTATTTAATAGTAGGGTTTATTAATAGAAGTTAGGGATTAATATGTAATAAATAGGTTTTATATTATAGTCTTAAGTTATAGGTTATAGGCTATTATAGATTAGTTTTTAGAGGCTAAGGTGATTAGTTTTAGGCTTAATAAGTTATTTATAGTATAAGTAAGCTGAAAGTATTCTGAGGATAAATATAAAGTTAATTACTAAAGAGCTATAGAAGTCTAAACTTAAGCTAGGCTTAGGTTATTCTATATATAGGTTATTATATAGTGGGCCCTTCTGCTTAGGGGTGTGTTATAACCTATTATATATAGATAACAGTTAACTAACCCACTTGGGTGTTAGGCGGCTAAGGTAAGGCATTTATACTATAGGACTATAGGAATATTAGGGACTTACTTAGAAACAGAAGAACTATAGGATAAGTTATATAATAATAAGATAAGACTAAGTAGGTAATGTAGAGTAATAAGCGCTCAGTAGGAACTACTAAGCGCTTACCTATAATTACTGAGCGCTTACTAATACTTAGATAGGAATTAGTAAGTGGGATAAGGAGAACGTTTAGGACTTATATATAGGATGACTTAAGCCTAGCTTAAGGTTAGACTTCTATAGCTCTTTAGTAATTAACTTTATATTTATCCTCAGGATACTTTCAGCTTACTTATACTATAAATAACTTATTAAGTTTAAAACTAATCACTTTAGCCTCTAAAGACTAATTTATAACAGCTTATAACCTATAACTTAGAACTATAATATAAAACCTATTTACTATGCGTTAATCCCTAACTTTTATTAGTAGACCCTATTATTAGATAGCTAACTATAACACTTTAATTGCTCCTATTTAGTAAGTTAACTATTAATACTTATTAAATAGTATAGATAAGATGTCTTTCTGCGCCTCTATTAAATCTCCTACTCTTAGATCTTTATCTACCTTAAGAGGATAAGCCTCTTAGAATCTAGCCTAAGAACTTAGAGATTAGAAAATAGAGGATAACTTAGATAGTAAAGATAATACTAAAGAACTTAAGCGCTAGCTTAAAAAAACTAATAGTAACTTTAAAGAAATATAATATATATTTAATAAAAACGTAGTAGCTCTTACTAAACTCTAGGTATACACTAAATAGGCTTATACCCTAGAGGAAGAAGTATAAACCCTCTAAGCTGCTGCTAACACTATTATAGCTTTAATAGAAGGATAAGACTATCTTAAACTTATATTACTAATCCTATTTAATAAGAACCCTA
Source organism: Colletotrichum theobromicola (assembly GCA_014705045.1). Taxonomy (NCBI): domain Eukaryota; kingdom Fungi; phylum Ascomycota; class Sordariomycetes; order Glomerellales; family Glomerellaceae; genus Colletotrichum; species Colletotrichum theobromicola. Next base: position 49,338 of record JABGLZ010001122.1, read on the forward strand.
AGAAGTTTAAAAAGCACCTAGTATAAGTCTATATATACTACACTTTCTATAATAATAGCTTTAGAAATAAAATAGAGTAAGTAGTTTATACTGCTACCTTTCTATAAGAAAAAGCTCTAATATAGTTTAAACCCCTCTAGAATAAATAGTTAAGTAAAACCTCAGACTAATATAGCTAAGAAGTTAAGAATATCTTCTATAGCTTTATAGGCTATAAATAAGCTCTATAATCTATATTCTAAGAACCTAATAAGACTTAATAAGCCTAAAGAGAACTAAGATAACTTCACTAGACTGGATTAGCCTCTATCTATATAGCTAAGTTCTACTGAATTATCTCTATACTTAACCTCATAGAAGAAAGTAAGGTTAAAACCTTTTACCTAGGACTTAAGGGATATATAAAGGATAAACTTAATAAGGTAGATAAGCTACTTAGCTTCCTTAATTATATTAAGTATACTATTAGGTAAGATAACTAATATTATGAGAGAGAATAAGAATAATACTAAGAGGCTAATATAGGCTATAAGTACTAATAGTAGCCTAGAATGAATAACTAGACGCACTACTATAACCCACTACATAATAATAATTAACCTTATAATAACTATAGTATATAATAAAGTACTATATATAGATACTATAGTAGGCCTATAGATCTTAGCGCTGCTACTAAGGATAATAGTAATAAAAAGCTATAGAACCCTAAATATTATAACTATAATAAGTAAGGATATATTACTAGAGAATACTAACAGCCTAAGAAGTAAAAATAGCAGCCTATACTAAAATAAAATAAGTAAGTCAGCATAATAACTAGAACCCCCTATATATCTATATTATAGACTAAATACTATAATAATAAATACCTCACCTATAGAAGTAATAAAGAAAATATAAGATATTATCCTTATAACCCTAACTGCAGACGCACTAGTTATAATATAATAATCCCTAAAATAAGAACTAAAACCCTCACTATAGTCTACTAGAGCAACAGCAGGCTTATTAGAAAGACCTCTAAATAACTTAATAAAATACTATAAGTTTAATAACTAGCCTCTGCTAATACTCCCCTAACACTGCAGTAAGTATATAAATAGGCGCTAGAGGATAATAATAAGTAAAAAATTACACGCCTATAATTAGCTAAACTAGCTTACCTAGAACAAATCTAAGATAAACCTTATAACCTAATATAAGAAAGATAACTTAGTGCTATACTTACACACTTAGAATAATAAAGGCATATATATAGAAACCCTATATAGATTAAATAAATCAACTAAGAACTTAAAGAATAAGTTAAGGAAGAATCTAATAAAGAACTAGACTACTAATATAACTTAATAGAAGAATAATAACTACTTAAACTTATAAATACTTAGAATTTTAGAGAAGGAGAAAGTTCACCCTATAACTTAGATAAACCTTATAACGTTACTTAATAATATGCTTAGGTAGAGATTACCTATAGGTTTACCCCTAGTATTAATAATATTAGCTCTAAAGAGGAGTCTAAAAAAGAAGATAATATAAATAAACGTATTATATATAAATAAATTAAACCCTATAAGGATAAATAATCTATTAAACTCTTTAGAATCTCAGGCTCTAAGTAATAAAGGGGCTATATATTATAACTCTATATTAAAGACTACCCCTATCTTAAGATAATAGACCTAAGATACTAATACCTCTTCTAAGCCTAATACTTCTTTAATAAGTGTAAAGACTACGTAGGAGATAAGTATAAAAACTACTTCTACCCCTATAAATATAACGATAAACTCCTAAGAAATATATACTAAGAATATATCTTCACTAGCTAGGAAATATATAAGTTTAATAGAAACCTTATAACTTTTATACTAAGCCTAAAGTACCCTATAAGATATATGTATAATAAGAATATATAATAGGATGAATGCTAGCGCGACGAATACTTTATGCACTATTAAGAAAAAGCTTACGCCTAGAGAATTATAAGATATAGATCTAGTTTACTGCGACTTAGAATCTGTAAAAACAGCTTTATAAAGGTATAAAGATAGAGAAAATAGATTATATACCTTAGGAAATTAGAGTAGTTAAAAAACTAGACTTACTTACTAATAATAAACTAAGATAGGTAAGAATAATAAGGTCTATATATTTAGTATCCTTAGACCAGAAGGTGCACCTATAACTATAAGTAATAATTAATAATATAATAGTAATTATGCTAATTAATAGTAGATTAGAAGGGAACTTTATATTACTAAGGATAGTGAATAAGTTATAAATACTATAGTATATAAAATAACACCTATATTAGCTTAGTAATATAGAAGGAGAATAAGTTTAATATAAAGGAGGAACTATTAGAAATAAGACTGTGCCCCTTATAATAAGTTACCTAAATTAAAATAAATAACTCTAACTTAATATTATAGATATTAGAGTATATAACCTTATATTAGGAATACTATAGTTAAAGAAGAATAACCTACAGATAGATTAGAGAATAGGCTAACTCTAATAGGAAAATAAAGATATAGTCCCTAAGTAGCCCTGTAGAACCTAGGCCTTAAATATGCTTAAATAATAAATAGTAAAACGCTATATTTGCTTCCTCAGAATAAAGGAAAGCATATTATAACTAATAATAATAGAGAACTTTAATAAAAAGAAGGATCTAATTCTATCTATCCTAGAAGAGTATAGAGTATATAATAAACTCTTTATAAAAGAACTAGAAACTAGACTACTAGGATATACTAGCTTTAATTATAAAATACCCCTTAAAGAAGGATAAAAGCTGAGATTTAATAAAATCTACAGACTTAACCTAATAGAGATATAAGTACTTAATAAATATCTTAAAGAAAACCTTAAGAAAGGATATATTAGAGAATTAATATTACTAGTAGGAAGCTTAATTCTATTTATACCTAAAAAGAACAGTAAACTATAACTTTATATTAATTACTATATACTTAATAATATAATAATTAAGAATTAATACTTACTACTACTTATTAATAAACTATAATAACTCCTCTATAGAGCTAACTAATTTATAGCGCTTAACCTTAAGGGAGCTTATAACTTTATAAAAATAAAGGAAGGAGAAGAATAGAAAACCACCTTCTAAATATATAAAGGATATTTTAAGTACCTCATAATGCCTTTTAGTCTTACTAACATACCTATAATATTCTAAAATATAATTAACTATATCTTATAAAAGTATATAGATATCTTTATAGTTATCTACCTTAATAATATCCTTATCTTCTCCCTAACACTTAAATAATATAAAGAATATATATACCTTATATTATAAGAACTTTAAAAAGCTAAACTACTAATTAAACCTAAGAAAAGTAAGTTTTATATATAATAAGTTAAGTACCTTAGATTTACTATCACCCCTAGATATATCTATATATCTAAAGATAAGGTTAAAATAATTAAAGAATAGCCTATACTAAAGAACCTTAAAGATATCTAAAGTTTCTTAGAACTAATTAATTTCTATTAGAAATTTATTAAGTACTATAGTAAGATTAATATACTACTTATAGATCTTAGTTATAAAGATTAACCTTTTAAATAAGCTGAAACCTAAGAGACTGTTTTTAAGAAAATTAAGGGATATATTACTAGTAAACTAGTTTTAATAATTCCTAACCTATAGAATTAATTTAAAGTTAAGACTAATACTTCTAACTTCACCCTTAGAGTATAACTATCTTAATAAGATATAGAAGGATAACTATACCTATATACCTTCTTCTTATATAAACTCTATAAACTAGAGCTTAACTACTAAATTCATAATAAGGAACTTATAATAATTATAGAAGCTTTTAAAGAGTAGAGACCTAAACTCTTAGGAATAATTTATAAAGTACTTATATATATAGATTATAAAAACTTAGTATACTTCACTATATTAAAGGTACTTAATAAATAATAAATTAGATAGTTAGAATTCCTCTTAGAATTTAACTTCTAAATTATTTATTAAAAAGGATTAGAAAACAGTAGAGCTAATACTTTAAACTAATAACTAGACTATAATATCCTAATACTAAAAGAAACCTAAGTAATTCTTAAATATAATAAGAATAGAGATATTATACTAATAACTAAACTCTTAATAATAGCTAGATAATCTATAACTAGTCTAACTAGTATTCTAAATAATAAAGCTATTATAGAATTCTATTTACTACCTATATATAGTTACTAAAGAATTATAAAAACCTAGAAATAACTTAGATAATAATATAAAGATAAGGTTACTAGAGAATATATTATAAAAATAATTAAGGATTATAAAGTCTACCTAAAAAGCAAACTATCCTAATATTAACTTTATAGATTATTATAACCTTTACTTATACTTTAAACTACTTAGCACTCTATATTACTTAACTTTATTATTAAACTACTAAAATCTTAAGAACCCCTTATAGAAGTCTACTATAATAGTATTCTTATTATTATAGATAGACTTATAAAGTATACCTATTTTATCCTATATAAGGAAGTAAGTAATACTAAAGAATTTACTTATATATTCCTTAAATATATTATTACTAATTATAGAATACTTAAGGAGATTATATTAGATAGAAATAAAATCTTTATATCTAAATTCTAAAAGTTAATTATAGTATAACTCAGTATTAAATAATTAATATCTACTATATTTCACCTATAGACTAATAGATAAATAAAAAGAATTAACTAAATCCTTAAAATATACCTCTACGCTTATATTAATTATAATTAAGATAACTAAGTAGTACTTCTACTAATAGCTTAGTTTGCTTATAATAGTATAGTAGGAGAAAGTACTAAGGAATCCCCCTTTTATTTAAACTATAGTTTTAAACTAACTACATATAGAGAACTATTATCTAGCTTAGTAGTAATTAAAGCTATAGCTATAGTTAGATAAATTAAGGATATCTAAAATAATATATATAAAGAACTTAAATTTATATATAAATAAATAATATATTTTAGTAATAAATAAAGGATTAAGGGATTAACCTTAAGAGAGGGAGATAGTACCTACTTTATATAGTAAAATATTAAAACTAAATAACTAAATAATAAATTAGATTATAAAAAACTTAAACTTTTTAAAATTCTTAAATAAATTTCACTAGTTAATTTTAAACTCAACCTACCTAATATAATAAAGTGTTATCTAATCTTTTATATTTCACTTCTTAAACTAGTACCCTAAGGATTATAAATAAACAACCTTATTATTATAGAAGATAATAAACTAGAATATAAAGTTAAATAGATTATTAACTACATATAAGAACTATAAAGAATATAATATCTTATTAAATAGAAAGGGTATAAACATAAAGATAACATATAGGAACTAGCTAAAAACATTATAAATATAACTAATAAACTTATATAATACTAGTAATAATATTAAGAATGAGAAATAACGCCTATACTAATTACACCTATCCTAATTATACTATAAGGATATTAATAAATTAAACACCTTCACAGATATATCTAGCTAATAATAGAAGTAGATAGGCTATAATAAGGAAAACTATTTATTTATCTAGGAACACTAGAATATAACTAAGACTCCCCTAATAAGAAATTTAAAGTTATAAGATTCTAGTTACCTAAGATTATATTAAAGTTAAGAACTCTAGAAACACTAATTGCCTGCACTTCTAGGACTAGAGAAGACTTAGTGGGAAGAGCCTCTAGGGCCCTATCCTCTATAGCCACCACTAAGGTCTCATTATAACCTTTCTTAAACACTATCCTTTTAGCCTTATAAACACAATCTAATTTCACTAACGCTTTATTTACTTCAGCCTATACCTTTTATAGCACCTCTATTCTTTTATAAAATAACTCCTCTATTTCCTCCTCCTTATTATCTAAACAATAAGACTTAACTATTAAACGTTCCACTATAAGTAAGTTAGTGAGGGAAAGGGTAATAAGGAAAAGGAACTATAAACACTAGCAGATAGTATTATCTGAAGCGTTATATAAATAATATATACTACCTATAGCAATATACTCCCCACACACTAAGGAGCCTAGTAACATTTTATAACGCAAACCCTTAGAATGATAATAATAATAAGGTATAACTTTAAAGCCACTCTTAGCGATCTTAAGAGAATAATAGTAGTAATAAAGAGTGGAAATAGTAGGATTTTTAGAAATATAACTTAATATAGTGTTAGTATTATAAATAAATTAGGAAGCATAATTAATAGCTCTTTAACCTAAGACTAATAACCTACTTATATTAGGTCTTAAGGATAAGACCTTTAGAGAGGGGACCTAATATTATAACCTATTATATATAGATAATAGTTAACTAACCTACTTAGGCGTTAGGTAGCTAAGGTAAAATATTTATACTGCAGAACTATAGGAATATTAGGGACTTACTTAGAAATAAAAGAACTATAGGATAAGTTATATAATAATAAGATAAAACTAAGTAAGTAATATAGGGTAATAAGCACTTAGTGGGAACTACTAAGCGCTCACCTATAATCACTAAGCGCTCACTAATACCTAAATAGGAATTAGTAAGTAGGATAAGGAGAACGTTTAGGACTTATATATAGGATAACTTAAACTTAGCTTAAGGTTAGACTTCTATAGCTTTTTAGTAATTAACTTTATATTTATCCTTAGGATACTTTCAGCTTACCTATACTATAAATAACTTATTAAGCCTAGGACTGATCACCTTAGCCTCTAAAGACTAATCTATAACAGCTTATAACTTATAACTTAGGATTATAATATAAAACCTATTTACTACGCGTTAATCCCTAACTTCTGTTAGTAGACCCTACTGTTGGATAGCTGACTGTAATAGGGTGCTTATTCTTTGATTGCTATGAGCGCTTATTTTGGAGTGGGATGAGCGCTTATCTTAGTATCTACTGAGCGCTTATTAGTAGCTCTTATCTATACTTATTCCTTATTATTATATAACTTATACTATAGTTCTTCTGTTCCTAAGTGAGTTCCTGCTGTTCTTATAATCCTATAGTATAAATGCCTTACTTTAGCTGCCTGACGCTTAGGTGGGTTAGTTAACTGTTATCTATGCATAATAGGTTATAATAACTAGAATATAACTAAAACTCCCCTAATAAGAAATTTAAAGTTATAGGATTTTAGTTAAATAGAGCATCCACATTTAAAACACCCTAAGCACCTATTAATTATACCCCTAACATAGAATTAAACACCTCCTTAGAAGACTTAGTAACTACTACTTTACTCTTCTTAAACACTATTTATTTCTATTCCTAAAGTTACTCTAACTTTACTAATAACTTATTTAACTCTAACTAAGCTTTTTAGTAAGCCTTAGCCTTTTACTATAGAACTATAGCCCTCTCACAGAATTTCACCTCCTCAGCTTCCTTAGTTTTATTAAGATAATCTAACTTAGTTACTAAACAGTTCACTATTAAAGTAAGTTAATAAAGAACTCTCCTATTAATTATAATTAAGGAACTTATAAGCATAAATCATATCCTCAGAAGTATCATAAGGGATACCTAGATAATAATAAGTCCTATAAATATTAAAGTTAGGAAGAAGTAAATAATATATACTATATAATTAATAGTTTAAATAAAACATCTTATTTATAATACCCTTATTAGTAAAACGAAGAATTCAGAATAAATAATAATAAGTCAAAATACTAAGAGATTTAGAGGTATTAGAAGATTTTAATTTTTAAATATAACCTAATATATTATTAATATTATAAGTAAATTAAGAAGTATAATTAATAGATCTCTAACCTAAGACTAATAACCTACTTATATTAGGTCTTAAGGGTAAGACCTTTAGAGAGGGGACCTAATATTATAACCTATTATATATAGATAACAGTTAACTAACCTACTTAGGCGTTAAGTAGCTAAGATAAGGTATTTATACTATAAAATCATAGGAATAGTAGGAACTCACTTAGGAATAAAAGAACTATAATATAGGTTATATAATAATAAGGAATAAGTATAGATAAAAGCTATAGATAAGCACTTAGTAGATATTAAAATAAGCGCTTATCCTACTCTAGAATAAGCGCTTATAATAATTAAAGAATAAGCGCCCCTAAGTAGAAGGGCCTACTATATAGCAACCTATATATAGAATAACCTAAGCCTAGCTTAAGGTTAGACTTCTATAGCTCTTTAGTAATTAACTTTATATTTATCCTCAGGATACTTTTAGCTTACCTATATTATAAATAACTTATTAAGTCTAAGACTAATCACCTTAGTTTCTAAAGACTAATCTATAATAGCCTATAACCCACAACTCAGGACTATAATACAAAACCTATTTACTACACATCAATCCCTAACTTCTGTTAGCAGACCCTACTATCAGATAGCTGACTATAACACTAACGTTGTTGGATTCGAGCGCAACTCGGAATTGACTGGTCCAGTCACCAACTGAGAATAACGTTAAGATGGGCTGGCGAGGGAATAAGTTATCAAGCTAGGTGAACGGTAGCATGACGCGACATCTTGAAATACGTCGAAATTAATAGGGAGACAGATGAACGAGGATCGACTCATCGATTCAGATGAGATGGCGTTGAGGAACAGTAAACGGCCTGCTCGGACCGGCGTGGCGATAGCAGCCTGAAATACGGACAGGACCACCGCGGACAAAGATGTCGCACAGCACGAACCCAGCAATAGTCTGTTGCCAGATAATATTCTCGCGCTATAATTCTCCAATATATGCTTAATCGTGTCTTATATTGTTATTTAATGCTCACCTTGATTGCCGCGAATTGTACATTCCCTCAAACGAAGATATTCGAGAAACGAATCAAAGTGTCATAAGGTAGATAGAAGACGGCGGCGAGTCTGATAGTGCACTAAAGAGGAAGACTTGGCATTCGCATGAGGTTGAATGAATTTGTAACTAAGTGTTCGCTGACCTTTTTCAGGGCTCCCTTTCTGAAACGACGAATTATCGGATGAAGACAGGCTTGCATGGAACGGCGGGACAAAAGACAACTGAATAGTAGAGGAAGAGAACGCTGCGATTAGAGATGAAGGATAAAAACACACTGAGGTGCAGGTGATAGCAGTTGCTAAAGGGAATTAATTGGAATGAGTGGTTGTTGAAGCAAGGGTAATCTGGAAGATGAGGTGCATTCAGGGTGCGGCGATTGTGTCGGAATCAGGTCTAGCTACGAGCTGTCAGACTTTATTCTAGCGATCTTGCCTGCGCTTTTCTAGCCCCTTATCACAGTCTATGGGTAGTTTTATAATCGCGGTACTTGGTCCTATACCTGTACTGGTTAGACCTGCAACTTTGGTCTTGGATTCTGCGGTTTTAATTATTATAAGTTACCCTTGCTTAACTTGCGCCCTCTTGTCAGCTGGGCAACCGATCTGGAAGAATGCCCAGGCTATGGCAAGTGATATCGCACGCCTTCTATGCAGTTGTATCCTGTTGCGATATTAGAATGCCTCGAGCACTATTTTAGTGATAGGCATAGTCAATCTCTAAGTCAAATTGGCGCCCATAAGAGCTCTCCATCTCATGCTGCTGTCTTAGTATTGGTTTGATATTGAGATGATATCCTACCTGCTGATCTTTCTTAGTATCCCCTGCATTCTGCTAGAACTATCACGAAGACGCCCAGCTCTCTGTACATCAAAAGGTTGGCGTGTACACCCTGAGCGATGTGATTGTGCCTGGATTGCTGATAGACAGACGATGAATGACATAGGCTGGGGTACTTGATCCTGGGTTTAGGCAAGGCGGACCGGCAGGGGAAGGACCAGGACGTATACTCTGCTTCATTATGGTGGAAATGTCTTGCGAAAGAGCTTTCTTTACTTGCGACGAATGGTATGACCGGGCAAGGGTTCAGAAGGCACTCTTACTCAGACAGAATAGAATAACAGTTCTAGCTAGCACGTCGTGCTCATTCATATCGTCGAGAACTGTTGCCTTTGCTCGCGTCACGAATCTCGATAACGAGACGAACAACGGTACGATGTTCGTGGCGGTCGTCAGTCCCTTCATGTTCATTGAATATACACGCTGCCTGGTCCTTGTTCAACCAGAAGCCCTCCTGTTTTCTTATCAGACAGCTAGTTAAGATAGAGCCTCATCCAATCCTACCACAAAAGCCCAGATGAAAACCAAATCATGCTAACAGAATGGTGAGACAGGACAGAATTATGGCTTCAGGCGGGAGGCAAATCCGCACTGCGCATGCTTTGTGATTCTTCCACCGCCTAAGAACATTTTCTGATACAGCCGCCATCCGCACGTAGTATATCGCAGCTGCGCCCGTCATCCAATCGAATTTTCACTGGATCGAGAAGATGTTTCCCTGGCCCGCTACGTAGAAATTGGCCGACAAGAAACTTAAGCGTTTTGACGCCAACCAGTCGTGGAGGCAAGCTCTCGCTGAATGCAGGCACAGGAACGCCGGTGAGGCGGGGGTGCATTTGAGCAGGCCATGTGTAGCGATTGTGACCAAGACGAGAACGGTGATGACACTAATAAGTGAAAGAGAAACGTGAATGAACCAAGTATCGAAGGTGTCGCTCGAATACATGGGAACCAAGAACGAGAGCAAGTAGACTGGAACGAAGATAGGAGTGGAAATAGGAGTTGGAGCGGGAGCTTAAGATAATGCCCCTGCGAAATAGCTAGAAAAAGATCACCGGCTTGGATGCGGCATCAACCTGACTAATGTCTTGAAAGTAAGATCCGAGACTCCGTTGCCGCTAAAAGATGAGCATCACATGTTACTGTTTAGGGAGAAGTGGATACGGTAGTTGGTTGAACCTATTGCATTCAGTTCGGCAGCAATCATACGATTGAAGGACCAAGAAACTGTGGAAGTCATCGAAAGATGATTCTTAACAATGGATCACTGGATGTGGCCCGCCGTCTGCCAGTTTGACGTGAGCAAGCAGGCCGCCGTCTGCAAATCTAATTCAGGGAATACTATGAGAAAAAGCATGTTCAACGTTTTCGGAAAAAGGAGACATGCCCTGCAGCAAGACTACCAAATCAAAGCTGCGGAAAACGAAAAAGAGAGCTAGTGACGACATAGTGGAAGAACAATGTCAAAATCGGCTTGGGTAGAGTGAAGTAAGTAGAGAATATCTTGGACAGGAGCCAAACGGCCAAAGAAGGAACACTTCACATATCGCAAAAAGGCTGCATGTGTTTGTCACCGTTCTGGTTCCTAAGCGTCCGTCATCAGTCTCATCACTTCTCTCCCTAGCAGCTGTGGACAAAGATGATGTGGTGTAGATCAGCGTGCAACGCTGCGCAGTCTATCCGAAAAAGACAACTGCGGCCTCAACCGACACAGTGCTCAATGCATAGAAAGCTAAGCTTCAGCTGCAAGAACATCATTAGCAGCATCATCTAAGACGATCGTTGTCGTGAGCCCTTCTCAACATTCAATTGAGGACTGAGCCTGAGGAGCGCAGGCGCTTAAGTTGTCCGTTCATTCAATTCAGAAGCAAAGCGCACCTCAATGCGTCCAGCTCTATTTCAAGAAGGCGCCTGAAGAGATGCTGTCGTCTTCTTCGCGATACCGACTTTCCCGACTGCGACTCTGGCACAGATCTCCTAAGTCAAATCCTTCCCGACCAAAGAGAGACGACCGGATCGATACTGCGCCTGACGATGAAGCCGAGGTCTAATACGACGACAAGATTGTCGGAAATCTGACGCACATCACCTAGTGGAGGTCAACGCGGGTTTGACCGGCTGCCGAGCTGCACCGTGAATCAACCAGCGAGGAGGACGAGCGCGATCTCTGTTGCAGTGTTTGGAATATTGAGATATGGAGACTGGAGTCCAAAGTTGATCCTTTTTTCCTGGAGAAAGATTCGGATAATGGCGTGCGAGGACGCAGCCGGCAAGTTTCTTGAGAGGGAACCTTTGAAGCCCACTGTCCGTTAAGGCTATCTATGACTCACATTATAGATCTTCGAATAGTAATCTAATTATGTATCTCATTAAAATCTTAAGGAAAAAGGTCTTTGTGGCTCAGTCAGTAGAACAGCTGTCTTATAACATTCTAAATGTGGTGATAGTAGCTGAAGGTCGCCAGTTCATATCTGACCGGAGACAATGTCTCATTTTTTGCTACCCCCCACCTCTATAGTCTAGAGTGAAACATTCTAGGAACGTTGCAATAAGCTGAATCTGTTAGTGAGCAGCTGCTAGTACTCGGCACTCAAGGAGCTGCCTCCAGAATCTGGCAATTAATGAGAATGAGAGCACCACGAAAGATGGAACATTGCGACGTGACATGCCACAAGATAGTCATTATCTGTCTAAAAAGAGTTTGCAGTGAAGATTGTGGTTGTTGAGAGGCTTGAGGGGGCGGACAATAATGTGAAAGTTTAGGTGGGTATGTCGGATAGGCATCTGGCACAAGCAGGCAAGGGAACTAAGGCCACAGCAATCGTGGGTTGAGTCTTCAACACAATCATGACAGAGCACGCATATGCTGCACTAACAGTCAGGCAACTTGGCGCCGGCGTCCACCTGATTTCCCATGAAAGCCAGGTAGACTTGACGTCAGGTCATTCTAGCTCCATGATTTACGCTTGGAACTGTGGCACCCGAACCTGAGTCTTTCGAGTAAGACTACTGTGGCTTCTGAGAAGAGTGCTCTTATCAGTAAAAGACAGCTTGGGTGTTTGATAGCAACAGTAAAGTTGTCCCAAGCAAGTTGTTCCAAGCAAGCTGTGTGGAAGAGACTGGTAGAATTCTGAGGCGCTTAGCTTTCGATGATCAGACCATCCAAAGATCCGGACCTACGCCGGAAGGCATGTGCCCATGATGAAACTAGAGTGCCACGTGCAATTTTACTCATCCCGCTCTGAAGGGTTTGAAGCCGAACCTTTCGGCTATCTGCTGGGATCCGCAGCATGTCCTGATACAAAGGGAAAGTGCCTGACCATCCGATGCCGAATAGCTCGTCAGTCCCGCGGTGGCGGTGTGCTTCTGTTTCGACATGCTATTCAGCAGAGGTGACCAGAACAGGTTTGGACGCATGATGTGGATCGTGAAGGACCAGGTGTCGTATATCAGCGCCCTGATGTCCCAAGTTCGGTGAAGTCTTTGGGCCGAAGTGATTGGGATTGAAAGGCTCGACCCACAGCGAAGCGGCATCTTCTCGGCTGAATAGACGCATCAAGCGCGACGGGACAGCTCTTGAAATGCATCCGTAGCAAGGGAGGGGCCTGGAGTCAGCATCGCGAATTCCAGCATAACTGCAAACGTATGATCCAGCGAATGTCTTGTGTCTCCGTTCACGGGAGGTCGGTACCCGCGACGAATGGACCAGAAATCTGGGGGAGAGAGAAGAAAACAAGAAATTCTGGAACCGGATGTGGGAAGACGGAACCCAAGCGCAATTGTTAGAATCGAAGTGTTTTGCAAAGACAGAAGAGGATACTTCCAACCTGAGGAGATGCAGCTGGCAGTCAAGACGGCATAAGAAAAAAACAACAAAAGAATGAACCAGCCGGAACAACCCCAAAAAACTAAAAGAGATGCCTTTCCGAATGGCGCTGATCAATCACCAATAACATTAGTAGGTTACAAGGAAGCCAAGTGTGGGAGTTCCTTGCTGCGTTGGTGTCGTCCTTGACGACACCAGAGACGAGATGCTTCTCTCGCTCTGCCGGCTCGGATTCCGCAGACCGTTAATGCTTGATTTTTTTCTGCGGCTGTCAGGGGCATCAGGTTTGTTAGTGCTTCCATTGCCAACGATAGAAGGAGTTTAGCGGCAGCTTCAGGGGCCTCCTGCCGATTTCAGCGTGGAAATCGGCAGGAGGCCCCTGCACGGTTCACCTCGGCAGTTGATCGCTCCACTGTGGGTCCCCACCTTCAGCTGCGAGGACCGCGGTGACCAAAATGAGGATTCTAATTCTTGGATTCTTGGAGAGAGAAGGGCGAAGGTCGTGGACACACTGCAGTTAAGGTATGCCGGAGTGGACAAGTCTGTGGTGGATGGCTGGATCCCGAGACCTTCATGGGCGGTCGGAGGTGATGTCTTGCCCATTTCAGGATGGAGGGGAGAACTTCGTTGGTCGGCATCCGAGCCATCAAGCCGGGCTGTGCCAGCGCAGGCGAGAGAGGCACTCTTCGATATGGTGGGTCCAAGATCGAAATGGGGGTAGATTATGAGAGAGCAGCGTCGTCGCGCGTATCGGGTGGGTGTTGGAGGTGGTTGAACACATGAAGGCCGGTGGTATGGTTTTCGTGGTGTTCATTACCTTACTGAGCGGCGGGGGTGATAGCGGTGGTCTTTTACGGTGTTACGTGTTCTATTGCCCGCTACCCACCCAAAGTGTGAGTACCTTAAGGTAGGTACCTAGATTCCTCTCATGGTTAGATACCTCTCTGTAGGTACCTGTCTTCTAAGCGAGAGGAGGTACGTACCGAGATACGTCGGTGCGCTGTACTTTCAGCCACCGTGCGACACACCCGCCACACAGCCCACCCCAGCCTTTTTCTATCTCTTTTTTCCCACTACCACCAAATGTTATCGATGGTGCCGCAGCCAGAAAACCTCCTTAGAACAATTTAACCTGAAGCTGATGTCCACTTATCTGCAAATAAAATATTCATTTAGTTCGACCGACCTGGAGAGACCGATATATTTGAAGGTCTAAAGATTTACAGCATGCTCTTTTATTTACTTCACTCCTGCACTATTATCTTTCTTTATGATCTCCACAGCAGCAAAGCAAAGCTTTGGGGTTGCGGCTTGCCGGCCTTGGCGCTATCTTGATGTTCTCTGGTTTGCGGGAGCCTGGGCGAGTGGCAAGACCTCCCGATATTTTTTGCATTACCGCGGTTGCTGCTCTCAACTGTCGCCCTCGCGGGAGTAAAACTGGTGTTGGGTGATGCAGCCACAGCTTCAGCTTCTGCTACCATCAAACGCATTGCTAGAAACCGGGAAAACAAAGACTAATTCAGGCTTTCTAGACTTTTTAACCACACCATCGCCTGTCGAATCATTTAATCAATCAAAGCCGAGCCAGTGGAAGGCTATTAGTAATTGAACATAGGAAAAGTCTGTTCATGAGCAATGGCACCATGACCAGAAGTCACGCCGCAGCAAGATGGCACATCAGATGTGGATGATCTTCGTCAAATGTAGGTTGAAGCTCAGAAAAGAAACAGCGAAGTACACCTTGGTTGTATTTGTTATAGTCACAAGTGCATCCTCGGTACTTGAAGTCATCCATCGTTGTTAATTCGGCGGCTTCCAGCCGATTGGCCCCCTAAACACCATCGTGATGTACCTCTAGGAGTGTGCGCTTCCAATTTGTGCGCTTCTGAATAATATTAACGTTGAAAAATAGCGCGTCTAAGACGCGAAAGAGAGCATATACCACTTGCGACCTGCGTTGGAATCGATCGCTAGGTGCTGTGTTTGTCAAAGATACACAGGGCATAGTAGGCCGCTCTGAGACCTTCTTTTGAGGGGTTCTTGGGGAATCTATGAAGTCGTGATGACGTTTTCGGAAAGTCGGGACGAACAATCACCGACGCAGAGCAATTAACCTAACTTTGTAATGATATTGGTTAGCCTTTTCGGGCGTTGAGATCTGGCATCGGATTATCAGTCGTCATTGGAGCTGACTTCCTATGCAGTGCGTTGCTTATTTCGAACTCCTTGCAAGCTGTTCCTGCATGTTCATCAAAGGAACGGCCAGGGCTTGCCCCGTTATCGATCTAAAATGATGCGGATGCGAAGAATATGCTCAGATCCCCCATATCCTCTATCTCACATGTCAAATATCTCTGAGTGTCCATCGGTCATACCTCTTGTCTCAAGTTTGCGCTGACTGCTCAGAGTTGCAGCAATATCATGAAGTAACCTGGACCAGTCTACCTTTCGATAAAAGAACAGAGTCATCTTCGTTAAAGGGCGTTGTGGTCGTCAATATAGGCGTTGAAATGCGACTCTGTAAACTCAGCCTTCAATCCACCAACAAGGTGCAGATCCAATTTGAGGCACATTCTAACCTTGCACTTCTTGAAGCATCCGTGCTTGTCAAAGCTGTGTGCAACAACCATATGAACTGAAGGGTTCTGTGATCTTGCTTAACATCTTCAAGTCGAATACCTGAGGCTTAAAGTGCCGTCGATCTGAACTATTCAGTGATCTACACTCAGCGCGGCAAGCCAAGAGTATTTGCCAGCTGCTGAATAGTTCCCCAGAGCTAGAAGCACTTCGGATCTCATCCAAACTCTACGCTGAAGCATATCCCGTGTCCTTGTCTCTGATTATGTTGCTTAGTAGAAGGAATCTGGGTTGACTTAGTGACGGATACAGAGCGCGTCGTCTTTTGGGAGATCACCAGAATTGTGCTCAAGTTGGCTATTTGGAATCTGACGCTGCTATTAGGCGTTGTCTGCAGGGCCGCAGGGTGTGCCACGTCGACCTCTACCTGCAATCGACCGTGTGACCAGTGAAGGAGTTTCAAACCCTGATCCTCTGACTTTAATCTGGTCTGGGAATCATCCCATCCTCGACTTAGGTGCAAATTCAGCCAGATGAGTTGTCACCCCTTCATCAATTATATTACTTCGCCTGGTGAAACTCGTGGTGATGTTTGTTCTCCCACCAGCTGATCTGAGAGTCGGTGATCGTTTTCCGCTTAATAGAATGCGGCTTGACAGATGCTGTTCAGTCACAGTCTCTAGGCAGGTCCAGCTTTAATCATACTGCTCTAAAGTCGCATCATAGCCTTGTGTAGTCGTTAATTCCCGTCTGAAGCTACTGAATCTATCGGCCGTCGTTTGAAGTTCACTCTTTTCTAAAACTTCCGTCTTTGTCAGAGTTTCCAGCTAATTTAGTGGTGACCAGAAGGAGAATCCGTATCATGCCAGGAAGGCTAAATTACCGGGCTTATCTATTAGTCTGAATCCGAAATGAAATATTCTTGACAAGAAGAGAGCCCTTTTCCCCTTCTTCCCATTCAAGTATAGGAGATATTGCGGCGTGCTTGTGGTTTTGTTGCTAATTAGTAACCACCTCTTGAGTTTCTGCGGCTTTGCCTCCACGCAAAAGCCGTTGCTGCCTGGGACCACAAGGTACCGCTGAAAGGTGCCGGCCGACATGAAGCATCGTCCAACATTCCAAATCGCACAGCAGAAGCAGGGGCATGCCCTGAACTGTGCGATGAAGCAGGACGAAAAGTCGACCAACACTGAGACTTGACTGCCGCGCTTGGCTTGCACCCGGAACCTGATGCAGAAAACGGATTGTGGATGCTGCAGTCAGAACATAGATGAATGCACTGGCAGGCGTGGTGGCAGAAGAGGATGAGATGGGAGCTGGGGCACCGGCAAAGAATCCGGCCCAGATTGGGCTGACAGGCAGTTGAGAGTACATGTATGAAGGTTGGTAGCTACGTGACGAGCTCTGATGCCGATGGTGCCCATTTCAAAACGACGGGCTGCGATGCACAAAAGGTCCATGTAAAAATGCCGACGCTGGCTTTCGGATGCGGACCCGAGTTGCATCTTGAGCGAGCAACGAGATGGAATGTGACACTCTGGCGAGGTGATGCAAGACTTTTGGCGCACACCACGTCGAATGATTTTGGGACGGAGATAGAGCGAAGACCTTAGACTCGATATGAATATTGTCATTGGGAATGAAAGCCATTGGGTCCCTGTAGTGGCAACGCCTCGTGCAGTACTTGCCCTTGCTCCGATCAGCTTGTCACGGCCGGAGGCTGTCGTGGAAGTTTGCGCTGCTCCCCGTGGCCTAATAGTCCTTGTGGGCTCTGGCGGTTACACAGAAAAAGGGTATCTATTCGTATCGGTAAATAACGATCGGTAGATACCTAACATGGGCAGGTATTCATCTTCTGAAAGCTTGGTGCATGCCCCCGCTGATTCTAGCCTGCATTTCGCAATGAATCAACCGTTAGCAGTATAGGTCTCATTGCCTTAATGCTTGCAGCGCCCCCCGCAAGGCAATCAATCAAGTTTGAGGGTCATAATTGACTTGATTGCCACTTCGCGATGCCATAATTGATTGATTGCCAATTAATTGCAATTAATTGGCAATTGTCCCCATAT